>JAFVLL020044461.1:0-15692 GCA_021397915.2 Tor tambroides | reverse complement strand
TATATATATATATATATATATATTTATTTATTTGGTCACTTTTTGCAATAAATTACTGTGACTGTATTTTTATCTACTTGTTCTGTGAGGTTAGATTTAGGGTACAGGTGGGGTTAGGTTAGGGGTTATTATAAATATAACTTTTTTACTTTTACAGATGCATGCAAAGAATTAAATATGTAATCAATTTTATTCTAAAGATAAACATGTGGAGGCATTTTAGCCAAAACAATTTTAATGATAAGAGACACATGAAACAAGCATTTGTAATGGAGTTCCTAGTTTGTAGTGACACCTATGCAAGGCACTTGACCATAATTCAGTGTCTGATGCCTTGGGAGCGAGTTGCAATTAAAGGATGGATGTGGTTTAAAAAAAAGAATAATAATAACAGATGAGATTAAAAAAAAACACACACACACAGAGAGAATCTGCGGCGTTTGTGCATCTGTGTACCTGAAGGAAGCCGATATGGTCATCTGAAACAGCCTGTGCCTCCAGTCTGCCCCTGTGCTCCTGCAGCTGTGCTAACTTTGACTCAAGCTGGGTGACGATGCTTTGTCCTCGTCCAATCACAGCCTCTCTCTTCTCCTCAATCCCGCCCCCCAGCTCGCTGCGGATGCGATCTACCGAGTGAGTGACATCAGACAGCAGCTGCTCCACCTCTGACAGCTCCACCTGAGCGTAGCTCTGTCAAACAACACGTGCATGACAACCTGCGCCATTCACTTCAACATATCTTTGGCACTGACTTTATTAGAATGACTTTAGCAAAGTTTTTGAAGTATGTGGAGATGTGTGATTAAACAACACTGTTACATTGTAAAAAAAAAAAAGGCCCTTTTACTGTACAGTAAATTTGAAAGCTATCCATAGCTTTTACACTCAAAAGACAATTATACAAGCATATATGCTTCATTCGTCTGTATGCTGCAAACTGTGCAATGACAAGCTTGACTAGAGTTTTAAAATACCTGCAAGGCGTGTAGTTTGCTCTTCAGCTCAGTCAGCTGGGCATTTCTTTTGTCAATACATGTCTGAAGGTCCAGTTCTGTTTTTCCCAGGAGTCTCTATGAGGTGAGATAAAAAAAAGAAGATCTCTCTTTCCCTCAGTCTTTTGCGAAGGATTAATCATATATTATGATTTTCTGCTGCTGAAATATGGCTGCGGCCCTGAAAGGCCTCAAAGCGTTCTGAGATACGGCTGGGTCATTTTTCTATATGGTTGCTCGGTCTCTCTTTATGGTTTGGTGCATCTTAAATATTACATGACAGTCAAAAGAGCCCATCTATGTCTTTCCAATGTTCTGATCCACAGATATTCCTCTGATGCTTTTTTCCAGTGTAAGTCTATGTGGTTGGTTACTATGATTTCACCAGTCCCTTGTTAGTGTCTATGATATTGTTCACCCATTTCTTTTCCCAAATGCTGTACACTTGATTGCTTATACAAAATCATAGCTCAGTGGTGTGGGATGAGTAAAGCACCAAAGTTTTTCCAGAAGAAGTATATGAGATAATAACTGTGATGCTTTGCTACGACAAGCGCCACAATCAAGATGATCAACAAATTCAGTGAGAAAAAGAACACTAAGAAAAACAATAGGCCTAGGTGTTTCTTTTAGCACCTTTAGTGCTCTGCTCCTAAAAATGAAAATTATGTCATCATGTATTCGACCTCATGTCATTCCAAACCTGTATGAGAATCTTTCTTTTGTTGAACACAAAAGAAGATATTTTGAAGAATGTTGTAAGCCAAACAGTTGACGGTAGCCCTCGACTTCCATAGTATTATTTTGTATAGAACCTTAAATATGTGAGCCTGGAGCACAAAAGCAGTCTTAAGTAAAAAAAATCCGTAAAATCTACGTTAAAAAACTGGCAGCTGTGGTTGCTGGAATTCTACCGTAAAAAATATGGTAACAACATTTTAGGTTTTAACTTAAATTTACAGTTAAATACCGTAATTTCTTTAACTGATATAATGTTAATCATCTGATCGTGATTAAACCAGAAAAATGCAAAATAAATGATCAAAAACAATTTTTAAAGCTTGGACTCCTAAATATTAGATCACTCGCACCCAAAGCAGTTATTGTAAATGAAATGATCACAGATAATAATTTTGATGTACTCTGTTTGACTGAAACCTGGCTTAAACCAAATGAATATATTGGTCTAAATGAGTCTACTCCACCAAGCTACTGTTATAAGCATGAGCCCCGTCAGACTGGTCGTGGCGGCGGTGTGGCAACAATATATAGTGATATTCTCAATGTTACTCAGAAAACAGGATACAGGTTTAACTCATTCAAAATACTTCTGCTTAATGTTACACTGTTAGATATGCAAAAGAAATCTCTCCTATCTCTTGCTCTGGCTACTGTGTATAGACCGCCAGGGCCATATACAGATTTTCTAAAAGAATTTGCAGATTTCCTCTCAGACCTATTGGTTAATGTTGATAAAGCGCTAATTGTCGGAGATTTTAACATTCACGTTGATAATACAAATGATGCATTAGGACTTGCATTTACTGACCTAATAAACTCTTTTGGAATCAAGCAAAACGTCACCGGGCCCACTCATCGTTTTAATCATACACTAGATTTAATTATATCACATGGAATTGATCTTACTGATATAGATATTGTACCTCAAAGTGATGATGTTTCTGACCATTTCCTTGTATCGTGCATGCTGCGTATTACTGATATTAACTATATGGCTCCGCATTATTGTCTGGGCAGAACTAATGTTCCAGCCACTAAAGACAGATTCACAAATAACCTGCCTGATTTATCTCAACTGCTCTGTGTACTTTCTCTAATACATTAGAAGCTGTTGTCCCCATCAAATTGAAAAAGGTTAGAGAAAAACATACTTCGCCATGGTACAACATTTATACCCATCCTCTCAAAAAAGAAACTCGTAATCTTGAGCGCAAATGGAGAAAAACTAACTTGGAAGTTTTTAGAATTGCATGGAAAAACAGTATGTCCAGCTATAGACAGGCTTTAAAAGCTGCCAGGGCAGAGCATATCTGCAAAATCATAGAAAATAACCAAAACAATCCAAGATTTTTATTTAGAACAGTGGCTAGATTAACAAATAACCAGACGCCACCCGATCTAAATATTCCCTCACAGTAATGACTTTATGAATTTCTTCACTGATAAAATAGATAACATCAGAAATACAATAACAAATGTAGATTCTACGGCGTCTAGTATTTCAGCTTCATTCATTGCATCCAAAGAAAAACTGCAGTGCTTTACAACTATAGGACAGGAAGAGCTAAATAAACTTATCACTGCATCTAAACCAACAACATGTCTATTAGATCCTGTACCCACTAAATTACTGAAAGAGTTGTTACCTGTAGCATTGGCAGAACTCCAGCTTTCTCAATATTATTAACTCATCGCTATCTTTAGGTCACGCCCCAAAATCATTCAAGCTACCGCTATTAAGCCTCTTATTAAGAAACCACAACTAGATTCTAATGAACTGGCAAACTACAGACCCATTTCAAATCTTCCGTTTATGTCTAAAATTTTAGAAAAAGTTGTGTCTGCTCAATTGTGCTCATTCTTGCAAAAAATGATTCTATGAAGAATTTCAGTCAGGTTTTAGGTCTTCACCATAGCAGAAACTGCACTTGTTAAAATTACAAATGATTTGTTTTGCGCGAGACCAAGGCTGCGTCTCATTGTTAGTATTGTTTGATCTTTAGTGCTGCCGACATCATAGACCATGAGAGCCACTCATGATCGATTACAAAAATATACGGGTATTCAAGGGCAGGCTTTTAGATGGTTTAGATCCTACCTGTCCGATCGCTACCAATTTGTCCATTTAAATGGAGAGTCATCTCACTATCACAAGTACAGTATGGAGTACCACAAGGATCTGTCTAGGTCCTCTGCTATTTCACATACATGTTGCCTCTGGTAATATTATTAGAAAATACGGGATTAATTTTCATTGTTATGCTGATGATACTCAATTATATATCTCAACAAGACCAGATGAAATCAAAACTATCTGCTAACAGATTGTGTAAAAAATGTAAAGATTGGATGGCCAATAATTTCCTCCTATTAAATTCTGATAAGACAGATATTACTTATTGACCAAAAAACAGTACACAGAATCTCTGATTACAATTTGCAAATAGACGGATGCACTGTTACGTCCTAGCAAGAAATCTGGTGTTATATTAGACACAGCAACTTGTCCTTTGATAATCATATTTCCCATGTTGCAAAACAGACACTATCTTAGAACATTGCTGAAGTTCCAAACATGCTACCTATTCTGATGCAGAAAAGCTAGTTCATGCATTCATGACCTCTAGACTGGACTACTGTACGGCACTGCTAGGTGGTTGTCCTGCGTCATCAATAAACAAGCTACAGATAGTCCAAATGCAGCGGCTAGAGTTCTTACTCAGGTCAAGAAAATATGATCATATTACCCCAATTTTACTTGCCCTGCACTGGCTACCTATTCAGTTCCGTATCATTACAAATATTATTACTTGCCTATAAGGCACTAAATGGTTTAGCCCTGCGTACCTAAATAAGCCTTCTTCCACGCTACATCCAACCCGCCTCCTAAGGTCGCAAAACTCTGACTCTTGGTAGTACCTAGAATAGCAAAGTCCACTAAAGGAGGTAGAGTTTTTCACATTTGGCTCCCAAACTCTGGAATAGCCTTCCTGATAACGTTCGGGGTTCAGACACACTCTCTCTGTTTAAATCTAGATTAAAGACACATCTCTTTAGCCGCTATCTACATAATGCATCTTATATCCACTGCATTTATGGCCCGGTCAAACACATTATTATAATTTTTTAGCTTGGGTTGAACACCATTTTTACTTAGATGGAACAGCAGCTATGCTTACCATGTCTCTCTATTTGTTTCTATTTTTATTAATGGATGACGTCCTGTGAGAATTTAGGAATTACAGAAGCCCAATCTGATCCAACCCTTTAATGATCTGAGATGGCCGAACACTGGGAGAGAAGATAATGCCAACCCTCAGAGTGACGTTTAAACATACAGAACTTATTAGTTCTACAATATATAAATATATTGTGAAACTACCCCTGTAGTATTGCCTCTATAAACGATTTGTATCGTAAAAAGCGCTATACAAATAAACCTGAATTGAATTGAATTGAATTGAATTAATATACCAACCTATTAAAGTACTGAAATCTGATTTGTACCTTCGAAATACACTGATAACCACCCGTTGCAGATGGTGATGAGAAAGTCACATGATGAACCAAAGCCCATCACAAGCAGCTTTTAAATACTAACATATATAGAAGAAGCACAGTGTCATTCACACAAACACTAAACTCCATCATGCTGAGACTCATTACTGAAATATGCTATAAACACTAATTTAACAACATTAGATGTAGCATACAACCCTAATAAACATAACTGATAAGAAAAAACTAAGAAACATAGTTATTTCAAAGAAAAAACGTCAAATTCAAACAGAATTTGAAATTCAAAGCAGGGAATTCTGGGAATGTCAGTTTACGTTTTTTCCCTGTAAATTTTACAGGAACTTTCTGTTAACCATTTAACAGGTTTTTACTGTAGCATTTTCACAGTTTTTTACTGTTAAAATCACGATCAGGTATATTTGTAGCAATAGCCAAAAATACATTGTATGGGTCAAAATTATCCATTTTTCTTTTATGCCAAAAATCATTAGGATATTAAGATCATGTTCCATGAAGATATTTAGTAAATTTTGATTAGTAATATGCATTGCTAAGAACTTCATTTGAACAACTTTAAAGGAGATTTTCTCAATATTTAGATTTTTTTGCACCCTCAGATTCCAGATTTTCAAATATTGTCCGATCCTAACAAACCATACATCAATGGAAAGATTATTTATTCATTTATTAAAGCTTACTCATTCATTTATTCAGCTTTCAGATGATGTATAAATCTCAGTTTCAAAAAATGGACCCTTATGACTGGTTTTGTGCTCCAGGGTCACATATTATTGTTCAACAGAAGAAAGAAACTCATACAGGTTTGAAACAACTTGAGGGCGAGTAAGAAACGCCAGACAAAATGATCATTTTTGTATGTTCTATCCCTCTTGTGTCTTGCTGTTGTAGTTTGGAGTGGCAGTGAAACCACATTTCACATGAGCGTGATCCTAAAGAGAGAGGTCACCTGTTTGCTAGCGCGTTCTGTCTGCACTGAGACTGTGGTGTGTGTGCGGTGCTCCTCCAGCACGCAGATGGCACAGATGCACTTCTGGTCCGTGCGACAGTAGACCTCCAGCAAGCGGTGGTGCTCCGGGCAGGTGCGGCCCCGCAGGGCCTCCTGAGGATCCAGCAGTCGATGCGAGGCGTAGAACGACGTCTGCTGATGTGGCACCACGTGAAGCTCGCAGTACGACGCAGTGCACGTAAGACAGGATCGCACAGCTTTCTTTTTCTTGCCGCTGCAGACGTCACATAAAATCTGCTCGGCGTCATCCAGAGAAGCTCCGGTAATAAACGCTTTTTGCCTTGGCTTCGGTTGAGGAGGCCCGCCGTACTGCATCTCTTTATATTTCTGGGCGATGTGTGCGAACACCCGGTTTATGCTGAGCTCTGGACGCTCCTCAAACACCCGTTTGCACAGGGGGCAGCTGCAGACGGAGCTGGAGGCCCAGTAGCCCCCGATGCAGCCCTGGCAGAAGTTGTGTCCGCATGGCGTGGAGACCGGCTCGCTGAAGAGATCCAGACAGATGGAGCAGGTCAGCTCCTGCTCAGAGAACACATCACTGTCCAGCTGGGCCATCTAGAAAACATCGAATATACAAGCAGTGAAAAACTCTGTGGTAGTTGATGTCAACCAGGGACCGCAGTATTAAATGAATCATTATTGCTTTAATAAACTAACTCTAATTGACATGAAAATGCTGGATGTAAAAAAACATAAAATCAAGATGTAGACCAAAATCATATTACTTTCCCCCTTCAGTATGTTCCTTTTTAACTGAAAGACATACAGTTCTTAAAACATCTTAATAGGAGATCTGATTTCAGTAAGTAAACATTGCCCATCTTTTCTGTTTTCACATAGGCTTCCCTTACAGTCCTACAGCGCAAACTTCCTAAAAGCATGTATATGGTTCTTGTTTAGAGTGTGTCATTTTTCCTGCTTATTGTAAAGCAGATGAACTTCAGCGGGACTGTATCACACCTTAATCAGAGAAATAACACTGACAGTTGCGTACGGGCTTGAAAACATGTTTTCTGTTTTGTTTTTATGTGTGGTCGCTCTAAAGACGATGAGTTGTATTTGACTCAATTTCTAACTTAAAGTTTATTAATACACATTTGAGTAATTCTGAGGACATAAGTTGATGAATAATAAAAAAAAAAAAAAATCAAAATCAAATTGGCTCTAAACATTCATGTTCAAAATTATTCAACCCCCAAAACTCAAATTTGGTGCAGAAACACGGCTTGGAAGTGCTTAGAAGCTTCTGTCACCTCTCTACTGCAATCTTGGATCCTTCCTCGCCTGAAAACGCTCTCAGATCACTGATAATCTTTAGTTTTCACTTTGCCACTGCTTTCTGCAAATTTAACCAAATATTTTCAATGAGAGTTAAATCTGGAGACTGAACAGGCCACTCAAGAACGTTCGGACTGACCCCTGAACCAAGTTTCAGTAGATTTGGCTGAATACTGTGGGATGATTGTCCTGCAGGAAGGTCCACTGATCATCAGCTTCAGTCTCTGCACCGAAGGCATCACAATCTTTGCCAAAACGGCCTGATACTTCAAAGAATCCATGATGTGCTTCATACAGTCATGATTTACACCTCCTGCAACAGTAACAGGACTGATCCACCTCACTGTTTGACCGTGGAGATGCTGTTCTTCTGCTCATAAGATTGGCCCTTTTTTGGACCAGACATACTGCTGATCTGTGGGTCCAAAATGTTCCAGTTTGGTCACATTACTCCATCAAATATTCTTACAGAACTTCACAGGTCTATCCATATGAATTTTAGCATATTCAAGTCAGCGTTTTATATTCTTCTTGGTCAAGAGTGGTATTCGACAAGATGCCCCAACATGAAGGCCATACTTGTCTTGTGTTCTTCTTATACTCTGCACTGAAATGCTTTCCCACCTTTCACTGGGTCATCATGAAAGGCTTTTTCCTCAGTTGTTCTGATCAAACATTTTATGATATTGTGCTTTTTCTTCAACAACCTGAAAGGTTTTCTGGTACAACACATTTTAAGCTAAGGAATAAGGTTGCCAGCTGTGTCTCTAGGAACTTCTAATGTCTTGGAAATCTTCTTATAGTCTTTGACTATCTAAAGTAATAAAATGATTTCTTCTCTATAGCTTTTGTGAGAGCTCTGTTGACTTTGCTACTCAAACTTCAGCACATGCATGTGTAACAGCTCAAGCTAATTCTGTTTTCGAATAGAGTTTTTAAAGGTATAATTGTGTTTTAAGACAAGTTTGTTCCCCATCACACAAACAAGTGACTGAAAAAAGGCAGTGTTGAATAGTGGTTGAATAAATATGACATAGCTGGAATTTAATTAAAAAATATCACAATGTATATTGACATTATCACTTTTAAAATGCCAGTAATCTGTTACAGATGCAAATTTTATGAAGACCTGGATCTTCAGAAAAGCTTGTATTTGTAAAGCACTGCAGTCTCATCACTTCGACTGCAGCTGTACATACACCAGTAAAAGTATTTTGTGCTTGGACAGCAGACTGTGATATATAGGACCAACCAATCAAACAAATCCTTTTGTGTGACAGATGTTTGTGACATGTAACCCAGATCACAGACTGCTGTCTCTGTCTCTATTTCTCTTTCTTTTCCCACTCGATGGTCCTTTGACGAACACATATGTGCAAATTTGTGTACACACACGCCAACACATCAATATGCATCGCAACACAGCAAACGTATTGTCTGTTCCATCACTCTCTTGCCATGCTTTTCACGTATTTGATTGTGGCTGTTTTGAGCTCTTCAGAAATGACAAATAGATCAATATTGTTTCATTGGAAATGAAATTACTATGCAGCGGCCACACTGATATCAGTGCTCACGTTGTGAAATCTACTGTGTAATTGTCTCAGCTAAAGGAGAGCAGTGTGAAGAGCGATTTCTCCTCGATCGTTTCAAATGTTAATGTCTAATCTGTCAGAGGCCATTTTGCCAGACCGCATGACAGGCTCAGGTCAGGCCATTTGCATATCTCTTTTCCTGGCGCTGACATGAAATGATTTAAATCAAATATGTTCACATGACACGACATTAGCCACTAAATTACAAAGGAGCAAATTTGATTTTAAGAGCACGGCTTGCAGGTGTTACAAATAAACATGAGGGTCTAGGCATGTAATTTCCCTCGATCTCTTTTTCTCTTTCTGTCTCTCTCTCCCTCCCCAGACTGCGGTTAAATCCATCACTTGTGCATAAATGAGACCTTGGTGGAGGGATAGATTTCTCCAAGGCCCTCGGTTTGATTGAAGCTCCGACTCCTTTTCAATCTGCCTCTGTGCTCTCGCAAGCACCTTTGAGCTCGTCCTGCAGAATGGCCACAAACGCACTTGGGCTTCACCGCGACGCTGCTTGAATACAGGAAACACAGATTACTGTGTGTAATAGACCCCAGGATAAATCCCACCAAGAATTACATTCGCATTTTCAAACTAGAGGTCAGCGGGACGAGATAGCAGACAAAAAGAGAAGCCAGTTCAATCCCCACCTCCCAAATGCACTGACACATAAATACTCTGCTTGGATTTAATATATGCACACACATCAGCATGTTCAGGCCTTTTCCCATGGGTTTTAGTAATAGTAATTCTAATGCAATAAGTAAATGAGGTAAGTGACGTGAGCTGACGTGTGCTACATGCATCACTATTATTATTACTCATACTCATTACAACTATCCTCTAACCTTCACAGGTAAGTAATACGGTTTTCCCATAGTTTATTTACCATGTGTGCTACAGTAATGAATCAAGAATCAATAAAATAATGCAGCTTTCACTTGATGGATGATAAAATGGTGACAAAAAATAAATAAATTGAAGGAAGAAGCTGAGACATTCATCAGAATATGATAGACAGACAGACAGACAGATAGATAGATTGAACGATGGATAAATGGATGGATGGACAGATAAAAAAAATACAGAGAACATCATAGCAACACCTGAGATAATATTGTTCTTCTGTGTATTATTAAAAAAAAGATATAACATATCATTTTAGATTGTCTGGGTGACTTCCCTATGGACACATTGTGAGAAATGGAAAAAAAAATCACCACTTAAGAGGCTGTATTCACAAATGCAGATCATACTTACTGGCTTCCAATATGTCAAGGTGATTCCTTGAGGGATGAAAAGTGAACGGCTGCCTGCACTTTTACAAAATGGACTTAGTAAAGCACGTAAAGCACCGCATGAGAGCAGAGCTTTGAAGATGAAGCCTCATTCTTATATCAGTTGTTTATCAAAAGCTCACCACTGCTGTAATTATTAATGGCTTTCTGCTGCCATTTAGCGTTTAGAGTGATTACATGTCAGATCTTGAGCTGATGTGTTGTGACAGCAGAAATCTCTCTGGCTTGCAGTTGTGTCTGTTTGTTGTGCTGGGTCAGCATTGTCAGGGCCAGAGGTTCAAACTCTTTGATAGCTTGAAAATGAGTGTACGAATGAAGTCAGGACGAAGTTAGACGCTCCACCCCTAATGTTCTGCATAGTAATAAAGAGAACTTCAAGTACTGGTAATTATTTCCTCTTTTCAATGCCATAAAGAGTGTCCATTTCTTTTCTTCATAAAAAGACTCAGCCATTACATGCAGGGGAGCACCCATAGCTGGTCTCATTAGACAATCACAAAAGATCAAAAACACCACACAAAGTTGTCTGATAACCTGCCTCGCTCAGTTATTCCTTCTTTTGATCTGCCAGAACAAATCAGCAATATTACTACAGAGCACAGAATCACCACACACACATTACACTTAGACATGAAATGAAAAATACTTAACTTTAAACAAAAGTCTGATATACCAAACATACACTCCTTAAAGCGATGCAGTATCATAAAAAAACAGCATTTTCTTGCTCTTTTGAAATAAATCCAAAGTTCTGTCATGAAACCTAGATGGCACAGTCTGATAGGTCTAACTCAATCTGACATAATGACATCATCACATGGAGCAGCTGATTGGTACTTTTTGTGTCAGCAGCCAATGAACTTGCTGCTCAACACTCAAATACTTGGCTAGTGCTTGCTGTAGCAGTTGCAGCACACTTCAGAAACCCTCCACCTTCCCCAGCTCCACCTGTATAGATCTGTTATGGGGTGACTGATATATGCTATATATGGGGGTTATTTCATATGTTATATGTGCAGCAGCAGTATTTCTTACATGCTCACAGCACCACGTTGTGGATGTATTGGCAGTAGCAAGTCTCGGTACTTGCTCTGCCGCAGCAGCAGCAGCAGCGTAGTAGATCTATTCCGCCAAGACCAAACACATTAACACTGTCATGTACATTACCATACCAAACCCTCCGAGCGTTGTCATGATAGAAATGAGTTTAATATACAATAGAAATACTCTGTTATTAAGGCAAAGCCTAATATTAGTATTCCATACACCAGAAAAATATATTTTTCCAATTAGTAGCTACAGGTAAATATGGGGGATATTTGCCAAACATTTTGCTATTTTTATATTTGTTTAGTGTATATCGCTCTGCATATCCAACCAAGTTTATTTTTGACCAACATCCCTGATAATTTCACTCTGATCTTAACAGTTTGTGTGGCACATTTCAATATGGATGTTTTGGGAAGCTTTTACAATGTAGGCTTCATGAGATGAGATGGGGAAACACCAAATTTATTGGATGTGGCAGCAAATCTGAAACATATAAATGTTACTCATTTCACATTCAAAACATTTTGCCATTCATACCAGCAGTTATTTAAATATAGAAGCCTGTTGACAAAAATAGCCTGTCTAATTCTAAGGGCGTTTTTGATACAACATTTAGAATAGCTTCAAATTCAGAAATGAAGAATTGGCTTGTTTTTTAATTCATGAGTTCAAATTTGAATTGCATTGCCCACGTACCACAAAGACGCTGAACTGGAATTTAAATTGGAATGACAGGAGGATGAATTTACTATATTATAAACATTATATGAGGACTTGAGAAAAATATGATAAAAATATACAATATATTCCCTTTTATAAAATACTGGGACTGGAACAGTTGATAAACTAATTAAAGTAAATGTATTGGCTTTTACAGAATTATTTACACACTCTTTCATCGAGCCAACCACTGGGATCATCCACATTACGAGTCTCTCGGCGGTTAACAAAGCATCATTCACAGTGCATGACCGGGGCCACGGTGTGGGTTACTATGGCAGCAGCAGCTAAAGGCTAAGGCTGTCTATGGTGTCTTAGACCTGATAATCCTGGCCTTGTCTCAAACTGACTGACAGATCACGTTTCCTCTTTCTTCAGTCCTTCTCCCTCTGTGTTTTCTTCCTTCAGTTAGACGTTCATATTTTGCGTGTCTGCTTCACCGCTATGGCTGAATGAACAAGTGTCTCTGTGCTGACCGCATCCTCCTCTGAGGGCACCCAGGATAGAAAACTCATTTCACCTAGTAAGGTATTCAATTTTGCAGCATTTCCAAAAGACTAATATTTTTATGATAATAGTAATGGGCTAGATCTAAGGAGACAAGCATTGGTTGTAGAGATCCGCAAATCACATTGCCGCAATTCATAATGTCTTATAAAGATCTGCGATATGGACCCATATTGTTCCTGCCAGCTACAACTTGCATTTTAAAAGTCATTTCTCAGCCATGTCATTGGTGAATCTCTGTAAATAGCAGCCTGAGGGTTTCATTCAGAATAATATCATAACAACTCTCTGGGATTTGTATCTTTTTGACAGGGAAATTGTCTCTTGATATGAGAAAACTTCCTTTGAAATCTCAGACCCTTAGAACAGCCATTCAACTCATGATATTGTTTCTGCTTAATTAAGAGTTGCTGTGCATACAGGGAGTTTTACATTAATTACTGTTGGCTGTGAGATCTCCCTTTGTGTTTAATCTGGTTTATGTTGCATGTCTGACTCATCTCAGAATAGCAAAAGGGGTTTGGCTGCTGAAGGTGTCAAAAGAATTCAGTCAAATGTCCCTGTTTGACACCTTCTCCATTCCTGGATATAACAAGTTTTTTTGTGGCTGTATTTTGCTCATTTTTCCTTGAGTCTGGAGCACTGTGGGATGATTAAACTCAATATGACTTTGAATGTCATCTGTGTGTGGCAGACAGCTTCAGTGGTCTTTAAATTCTGCTCCTACCACCCCTGTAGATCAGTGAAGCCTCTTTGGCCCATCCGCCGGGGATTCTTTTACTCTTTCTCACTGCTGAATGTGAAATATGATTGACAGATGACTCTAGGGACCATAGCACAATCCTCTGTACTCTGTTAGACTTATTCTTGTGTGCACACAGCACACACACAAGCATTCTTTGTGTTTACAGAGACAGAAAGACAGGGGGTGAGAGAGACAGACACTGAGAAAGAGCACTGCCTTGTTACATTGCGCAAAAAAGAAAAAAAGAAAAATTAAAAGATGAATAAGCATTCTAAGCATGACTTTTTTTTTTTTTTACTTTCCCATGTGTAATGAAACCAGGATGTCTTTCAGTCCAGACGGACTCATTTGCTTCCTGACAAGCTGCTATTAAAAACTTTAAAAGGACGAACTTGGCTGATTAACTCCACTCCTCAGAAATAAAAGATGAATTAAGCTCTCTTAAAGTGACTAATTAAGCCTTGAGACTAATCTAATGAGGCAACCCAGAAAATAGCACTAAAAGCCCTAAATTCTCATTCTACACTTGTCAGGGCTCAGCGTGGGGGTCCACAGGAGCGTGTGTGGGGAATCAAGTATGGAGAGTTCAAAGTGTCTAGTCAACATCATACAATATTACAGAGATGGAACTTTTCCATAATTCTTTTTTAAAAAAACTATGAATGAACTCATATTGTTTTTAAACTTTGTTTTTCTCTACATACAGTAAATGGCTCCATGCAGGTTTTGAATAGCACCACTCAATGAAACGGTTCCATGAATTTGAATTTCTTGAAATTCATGAAATTTCTGTGTAGAAAACAAGATGGTCTAGAATTCCTCAGTTTCCATCTATCTTTTCTGTCTTTTTTTTTTTTTTTTTTACATCAAAGACAAAACTATTTATTCTCCCCTCTGGAATAGTGAGTTCACAACAAACATACCTAAAATACTTCAGATACTGGAGATAGCATCCTAACAAAACTATTGCACTGTTTTCAACATCGACAATAATATGAAAATGTTTCTTGAGCACCAAATCAGTATATTAGAATGATTTCTGAATGATGTGACACTGAAGACTGGAGCAATGACTGCTGCCTCAGCTTTGCTATCACAAGAATAAACTATATTTTTAAATATATTCATATTATTTTATGTAAATAAAATAAATATATCCTTGAGTGAGCCTAAGTGACTTCATTCAAAAACAATAAAAAAATTGTACCAACCCATCTTGTTTCTGAGAAATATAATGCAGTGAAGCAACTGCATTCATAAAAGTTGTGGCGCAGAATTGACAACAAGTTTCTGTCTTTCTGAATATTTCTGTGTGTTTCTTTGTTTTCATGGTGAGTACATTTGGGTGAACTCTCTTTAAGGTTAATATTTTTCATATGTAGAGTTGAGTTAGGTGTGTCCCACACACTTTTTTATTATTTAACTAATCTATAGGCCTGAAAGAACTTCAAGATTTGTGAGCAAACTATAAAAAGAACAACTGTATGAACCTGCGTAACCCTGCAAGCACTTCTACCCCACATTTATTAAATTTATTTCTGTGTTTTAAATCTCTGTTACAGACTGAACATTCCGCTATATCCTCCTCCTTCTGTCTCAACCCTTCTTTCCTTTCTCTGATGTTTATTGTCAAACTTTTTTTCATTATTGATGTTTATTGTCAAACTATTCCTATCTCCTTTTCTGCTATTCCATCTGTTTCTCCAGCAGGCCCCTTAGCTCCGACTCTCAGCCACTTCTCTCGGCTCTGTCTGACACATCTCTCCTTGAGATCGATGCAGCTGACAGCTCCGACTGAAGTTCTGCGTGGGGGCTTGTGATTTTTAGATGCGAAACGGCACAAAAAAACCCTCCCAATCTTCTGCTAAAAGATCTTTCTTGTATTTTTTCTCTCTCGCTCTCTCTTTATGTCACTTTCTCTAAGAGAGAGAGAAAATGTCTTACCTTTGGTTTGTATCTGAATTATTTTATTAGATATGACTCAGAGTGTAAGGCCAGAGGTGGAAGTGATGCACATGCGTCTTGTATAATGCTGACCTGGCAATAAGAGACCAGCTCTGATGCAACTATTCACAAACACATGCTTACATATACACAGAGGAGCGATCTTTCCTTCCCACACTCACTACGCCACAGTAGCACCTGTCTGTGCTATCTGCCACTGTATATTTCATGTCTCAAAGCTGCCCCAGATTCTGCTGCAGACTTTTGGCAACCGAAAAAAAA
>JAFVLL020044460.1:0-13879 GCA_021397915.2 Tor tambroides | reverse complement strand
CAAGCAAAAATCAACTCCTGTTGTCCTTGAAACTTTTATACTACATTCACGGCAGATAGATGAAGGTGACGTTCTGTGATGATGCTTTGGAAACAAAACGTACAGAGTGAGGCGAGCAACACAACTCCTATGGAGTCATTTCTTAGCAACTGCTGCCACTTTGATGCAAACGTACTGCCGTTTCGATCCAAGAAATACAGAGTGAACAGAATCCAGCAGGCAGCGAAACAGTCATAAAAATGGCTTTTGATTTTTCATAAAAACCACCCCCCAAAAAAACTTACTGTCATTGCTCTCTTTTAACAGGTTATCTCCATTCTCATCATCATCCTCCTCTCCCGTTTTTATCTCCTCAGAAGGAAGGTCTTTCTGTTTAAAGAAAAACAAAGATTCAGTTTTTAGATTTTGAACTGTTGCTTAAAATATTGAATTTTTTAGTGAAATTGTGAGCAGAATTTGAGTGAATTTTGTAATTTAAATTAAACCATATTGTACACCACCCTCTATTAATATTGGTACCCTTTGTAAATATGAACGAAATGGATTATAATTTTTTTTGTTGTTTCTCGTCTTATTTACAAAAAGGAGACCAAATTAAATATTTTTCCCCAAAATATGCACCAAAATTATTGGCGCAGCTACAAATTCTAACGAGTAAAAAAAGGTGTTTATGGTTCATTGTCACAGTCGCCTATGACTTACTCACTGAGGGACTCAAGCATTATGAAGTGCATTTCTAGCAGATCCCCATTCTTTCTGTTATTCCACAAACATTTATACAATCAGGTGCGTGTTTATTTGGCATCTGTGGTTCCATGAAGAACCTTAAACTTCCATGGAACTTTTTCACTACACAAAAAACTCTTTACAGTGGGAAAGGCTTCTTTAGATTATTAAAATATAATCGTTCTCTTTTAAGAGCTGAAAGGTTCCTTAAGGAACCCAAAATGGCTCTGTTGCATCGCTGCATAAACCCCTTTTTGTTAGCTTTATTTTTAAGAGCGTGGTGAGGGGGTGCCAATAATTGTGGAATGCATACATTTCAGAAAAACAAAAAGTTTTTTTAGTGAATATTTTCAATGAAAGACCAAAAGACTTTTTCCATGGCCTGCTTTGCTCATATTTACCAAGGGTGCCAAAATTTGTTGACGGCACTGTATGTATTAGCCACTCAAAAGCCTATATTGGTAAAGCAGTTTGAATGTTATCTACATTGTCTGATAGTGTGGATGTCCACTCACAGGAAGCTCTTTGGCCAGTTTGATGACCATGTTTTCCAGATAGTCTGCCAGACTCTTGAACTGCTGGTTGGTGGGCTGGAAGAAGTGAGGGCTCCTTCTGGAGAGCAATCGCAAGGCTCGCCAGCCGTAGTTTGAGTTACGCACAACTCTGAGGGACGACGACAAAGAACTCATTAATTCTGATGATTAATTCTGATCTATTGTGATGCATTGCTTGATCATTTATTAGACTGAATTTGTAAAACTCTCTACTTGTATTCTTCCTCCACCATGTTTGATGGATCTGCCTGTTCGATAGCTTCCACAAAAAAGTCCTCCAGTGATGGCATGAACTCCCTTTAACAGAGACATGCATTAATGCAACATTTCTCGCATTAAGCATCTTTAGGTGAATATTACCAAATACAAACCTGCTATCTGACTTGCAGGCCTCCATATTGTCAGGGTTTAGATTCCAGAGCCTTGTGAGTTCATCACTGATGGTCAAGAACAGCAGAAATGCAAAATAAGATTTGAAAAGTAGATTTGACCTCTGTTATACAAGTTAACAGTAATCAAATATCATCTTACTTTCCCATGAGGATTTTGCGATCAGGGCCCTTCCCCAAAAAGTCCTCTGGTGCTTGTCTCTTTCTGCTGGGACGGATGGGTTTGGTCTCTGCTGGCCTGAGAGAAACACAAGAGACTATTCACATATCCATTCACAACTAAATAAAGAGCAGTGACCACACCTGCAAACTAAAGAGAAGTCAACAGAGGGACAGGGAGTGAAAACATTAGCAATTCATATAGACCAACTAAGCATATTGGTGCACTTTTTTGATCAACGCAGTTAAAAATGACAACTTGCAGTAGCTTTTCTCAAAAACTAATGTTATCTGCAGATTTTTCAGAATTAAATCTTTTTGTTTTGTTTATAAAGTTATAGATATTTAAGTAAAGTGCCCAGTTTTGATGTACCATCATGCCTATAAGTGAAATTTATATTTTTGGGACAAACATTTCTACACTGGTTTGGTTCCGATCCAGCAAATGACCTACAGATCTACTTTTTTTTCATGAATGCTGCCCAAAATGATAATCTGCAGTAGCTTTTCTTAAAAAGATGTTATTTGCAGGCTTATACAGATTTCCAAAGAGTGAAATTCAAGCATGTTTCCAGCACATCCCGGCAGTGGCAGATGGTGCATTTCGAGAGTAGGGAAGCTGTTTATTATAAAACCATAATAATTTTAACTCATTATATATTATTTGCTGCTCACTGCAAAGTTTTGCCTATTTAAGACTCCTCAAATCTTTAAACAAATAAGGCAAGATTCCAAGAAGGAAAAAAATGCAGTGATTAAGCGAGTAATCTGATATAAATTATAATCAAATACCACTTGAAAACAATTTGCTCCGAAAGCAACAGAAAAATTGTGGCAGTCAGAAAACAGAAAAATTTTAAATGTACAGTCATTTCTTCAGCAGCTCTATTAGAACTATTTTCTATTGTACTTAAATACATTTTAACTCTAAAAGTAATCATCTCAAGTTTTAAATGTTTGCATACATAAATATATGCATTTCACATTTAAAGGTTTATATATACAGGTGCTGGTCATATAATTAGAATATCATCAAAAAGTTGATTTCACTAATTCCATTCAAAAAGTGAAACTTGTATAATGTATACATTCATTCCACACAGACTGATATATTTCAAGTGTTGTTTATTTTCTTAATTTCTGATGATTATAACTGACAACTAATGAAAACCCTGTTAAATTCAGTATCTCTATAAAATTAGAATATTACTTAAGACCAATACAAAGAAAGGATTTTTGTGAAATCTTGGCCAACTGAAAAGTATAACAGAGAAAGGCAAGAGCATGACAGCACTCAATACTTAGTTGTGGGCTCCTTTTGCCTGAATTACTATGGCAATGCGAAGGGAGGGCATGGAGTCACCAGTCTGTGGCACTCCCTGTGTTATGTGAGAGCCCGTGTTGACTGATAGTGGTCCTCAGCTCTTCTGCATTGTTGGGAAGGTCTGGTGATAACGTAAAGATTCTCCTCTTTCTTTCACAATACCCCATAGATTTCTATGGGGGTGTGGGGTTAAGGTCAAAAAGAAGCTTTGCTGGGCTACACTAAGAACAGATTACCATGGTCCTAAACCAGGTACTGAAGCTACACTGTGTGCAGGTGCCAAGTCCTGTTGAAATGAAATCTGCATCTCCATAAAGTTGGTCAGCAGCAGGAAGCATGAAGTGCTCTAAAACTTCCAGACACGGCTGCTGGGACCTCTTGGACCTCAGAAAACACAGTGGACCAACACCAGCAGATGACATGGCAGCCCAAACCATCACTGACTGTGGGAAACTTTACACTGGACCTCAAGCAACGGTGATTCTGTGCCTCTCCTCTCTTCCTCCAGACTTCTGGGACCCTGATTTCCAAAGGAAATGCAAAATTTACTTTCATCAGAGAACATAACTCTTTGGACCACTCAGCAAAGTCCAGTCCTTTTTGTCTAGCCCAGGCGAGACGCTCTGACGCTGTGTCTGTTGTTCAAGAGGGCTTGACACAAGGAAGAAGGAACCCATGTCTGCATACGTCTGTGCGTAGTGGTTTTGGAAGCACTGACTCCAGCTACAGTCCACTCTTTGTGAATCTCCCCACATTTAATGGGTTTTGTTTCAATAATCCTCTCCAGGTTGCGGTTATCCCTACTGCTTGTACATACATACACTTTTTTTCTACCACATCTTTTCTTCCTTCCCTTCGCCTCTTTATATTGCATGTGTTAATATTGTATTTCCAGAACAGCCACTCTTTTGCAATGACCTTTGTGTCTTGCCCTTCTTGAAAAGTATGTCAATAGCTCTCTTTGGACAACTGTCAAGCTGCAGTCTTCCCTACATGATTGTGTAGCTCACATCCAGACTGAGAGACCATTTAAAGGCCTTTGCAGGTGTTTTTGAGTTAATTAGCTGATTAGAGTGTGGCACCCAGGTGTCTTCAATATTTTGAACCTTTTCACAATATTCTAATTTTCTTGAGATACTGAATTTGGGGTTTTCATTAGTTGTTTTTAGTTATAATCATCAAAATAAGTTGAAATAAACACTTGAAATATATCAGTCTGTGTGGAATGAATGTATACATTATACAAGTTTCACTTTTTGAATGGAATTAGTGAAATCAACTTTTTGATGATATTCTAATTATATGACCAGCACCTGTATATTAAGCATATGTAACATTTGAATTGTTTAAAATCTCATTAGCACCATAAACTAATATAAGGCACATTAGATTTGAGAACATTTGGGTTTACTTGGGGTAAGTACATGTTTACATAATCACATCATCCATCTCCTCCAAACTGTGCATGCTTCTTCAGTGTCAGTAAATTACTTCAAATAATTCATTACATTTATATTACAAAACTCTTTAATACTAATTTGTGACCCTGGAGCACAAAACCAGTCTTAAGTCGCTGGGGTATATTTGTAGCAATAGCCAAAAATACATTTTATGGGTCAAAGTTATCCATTTTTCTTTTATGCCAAAAATCATTAGGATATTAAGTAGAGATCATGTTCCATGAAGATATTTAGTAAATTTCCTACCGTAAATATATCAAAACTTCATTTCTGATCAGTAATGTGCATTACTAAGAACTTCATTTGGACAACTTTAAAGGCGTTTTTCTCAATATTTAGATTTTTTTTGCACCCTCAGATTCCAGATTTTCAAATAGTTGTATCTCAGCCAAATATTGTCCGATCCTAACAAACCATACATCAATGGAAAGCTTATTTATTCAGCTTTCAGATTTGAAAATTGACACTTATGACTGGTTTTGTGGTCCAGGGTCATATTTGTTTAAATATAGATAAAGCTGTTCTTGTGCTGTTTTTATTTAATACCTTTCTTTCACAAAGCTTGGACAGCCTTCATTTTTCCAAGTGTTCCAGTTTTCTTCTGTGTTCAGGATGTGCTGTTGGAGATATAATGAATAAATCAAGATGAAACGAAGCTTTTAGAGCACTAGGCTGCAATTTCATTATATATTCATCATAAGATGAGAGAGAAACTAAAATCCATACGCCTATAGCATGTATATATGTATACAGATACTACTTACCTCAACCATCCACGCAAACTTGTCACCATCTGGAGGGGTTTCTCGCAGTAACTTAAATGGCAGGAAAAGTAATAAAACATGACATAACAGTGTTTTTAACACATACCACACATCTCCAGTTGGCGATTCTTAAGGTTAAGACTAACCTGATAGACTAGTTTGGTCGTGTCCTCAATCCACAAAGACTGATCGTCATTCAAAACACAGCTGGAACTGCAAAAGTTAGAGAGAAAATGAGGTAAAAATATTTATTGACAATAAGCAGGGCAACTTTACCGTTATCCTTACAGCTTGAAAAGTCTGCATTATGACTAAAATGATGCTAAATATGCTTGCTGTTCCCCTGACCTCTTGAATTTGACCTGGCCCTTGAGATACTGGAAGAGGATGAGATACTGAAGCAGAATGTGTCGTCTGAAGTTGCTGTCACTCAGCTGAAGGTCCATCAACTACAGAGAGATGGGAAATTTGCCTTGTGTTAACAGGTCAACGACTGGAGTGTACTAATAACAGTTTTATTCAACAGATGATTAATAAATACTGGAAGAACCCACTTTCTCACTGGTGAGGAACTTGGCAAAGTAGACGTGGTCTCCAGCAGCAGTCCTCATCTCCTCCAGCTTTCTCTTCGACGCCTGCATGTCATCCAGTTTGAAGCTCTTGAACACAGCTAGCGTCTCATCTGAATACTGCACAGAGAACACAATTGAGGGGACATTAAAACAAGATACATGTGGACCAAGAATGTCAGTTTTCCTTTTCAATTGATTCTAATCAGTTCTTCCTCACACAGGTGGCCAATCAAAGCAACCACAGATATACTGTAGTTCATCACATGTAAACTATGGACAACCGCAAAGTGTGAATATACTTTGTCTAAATTTAAGACTAAACTGAAATTGTACTTAAAGTTCAGTTTTATAAGATTCTTCATCAAATAATTTTTAGCTCTACTGATGGGTTGATTATAACCAGAGATGCACATAAGTTTTTTAGTCTGTTTCTAATGAGAGCACCTGGAGATTTGGTTTGGTGCTCACACTGCACATAGTGACACGATAAGAGGTAAATCCGGGCCGAGTGTGCGAGACACAAATTTCGTCACCAGAATAGTATGCGCACCATCCGATTTTTGTAATCGTGCGTACTTTGCACGCAACCGCGGAAACACTATCCTGTGCTGTCTTGGATGCTAAGCTTTCAGTTAATGTCTGCAGGTCACACATGCGCATTGACTTGGTTTTGCACTCATCAGCTGATCCACAAGGTGGCAGCACTGGCCAGGGCTGCTGTTTCACAGTAGAAAATAAAAGTAAAGAGACAGAAAAACAACAAAACAGAGGAAACTGCAACAACAACAGACATTCACACTAACAATCGCTTGTGTGAGGGGGTTATGAGAAAGAGCCACAACTTCAGTTTGAAAGAATACAAAGACATTTTAATCGGTCATAATTTCCGGAGAAGAATACAGCAGACATTGGACTAAGATAAAGCTTTCTAGAGTGCACGTGTTGACTGCCCGGGTTCGCGCACGCTATCAAATGGAGTATACTTTGATAGGCAGCGCGCTCAACTGTGCGCATACACTAACGTACGCGTAAAAAAACTGAAGTATAGTTTGGGCTTTAAAAATACAATGCTAATATTTTTATTTTCATTTTTTTATTCCTTTTTTATTTTTTAATATGAATTTTCATCATTTCATCATTCAAACCTAAAATCAGCAAGCTTTTATTTTGGCGGGTTGCTGGCAAGTAAGTAAGTTTATGCGCTGCCGGTTTAATGGAACGCTCCACTTTTTTTGGAAATAGACTAGCACTCCCTCAGTTATTTCATCCATTCACATGCTGTTGGTGTAGCACACTTATCAGCTTGCTCTCTCTAATTGATTGCACCCATTAGCACGTCCAAAATGACCAGAGCTCAATATTTCATCTCTTGCACATCGCATAAGACGACAGGTGAAAGTTTTTTAGCCGAGTGCTAGGGAATCCTGCCTCCAACGAATCAGGAACTGCCTCGCATGAGTGCAGCAGGTGCAATGATGTTATGTGCTGCTGAAAGCAGTCCCCAGCTATATCATAACTAGCTACCTAGCTGGGGACTACTTTCAGGCGCTGCGTAATATCATTGCGCCTGCTGCACCCATGGTACGGCAGCAAATTTCCTTGATTATTACACCAGAATGAGAGTATAGTTCCTTGCCATATCGACCTAGAAAATCACAACTTTCCATTTTCCGTCGGTCTTAGTACACGATGTAACTACAGAAGAGTCAAGCTTTAAATAGGAAAATTATTAAAGCTCTTTGGTCATTTTTGAGCAGGATGCTAATGGTCTAATCCGATTCAATGATCTATGGTAAGCTAAGCTAAAAGTGCTACCGCCAGACCCGGAGATCGGCTCAATGGATTCAAAAACGGTAAAACTCAAATGTTTAACTCTTGGAGAGTTGTAAAATGAGCCCATTTCCAAAAAAAAGTGGAGTGTTCCTTTAAGTGCTGCCGCGTGAAGCACGTCAGTAAATGAAGTGCCACAGTTTTGAGTTTTGCTCTGAAACAAACCTGCAGCACGTAGCCTAGATTTGTGATTTTAGTTCGAATGGAAATCTTATACAGTATTACAGTTAGTTGAGCTACAACGATTATTGTGCATTAACAGCTGTCAACCATTTCGGTACGCAAATGAGCGGTCTGAACGTATTTACACAGCACAGGTTTTTATTTTGTTTGTGCATGCACACCTGCGCACCACTTCATGCATCCCATCAGATTACTCAAATACCTACCTTAAGGAAAGTCATCCATGAGAACTTGTCATAGCACTGTACAGGGTTTCTGAAATAGTCCTGCAGGGTCCAGAATTTTCTGTACAAGTTGTAGTCAATAGGAATGGAGCTACAAAACAAAAGCCCTCTGAATTACACGCTAATAAATAAGTGTTTAATAACAGCCAAAATAAGGCAAAAGCAAGACAATGACTCGTAACTCGAGATTGTGAAAATACAACTATCTTTTACCAGGGAGCAGGTGCATCTTCCTCGCCCATCTCTCCCTCCTCCACCTCCATCCCGTCCTCCTTAACTTCTGTGTGCTTGGGGAAAAGAAATAAATACATGCCTGAAATCTAATGTAGAATCCACTGTAGGTGTCTAACTGTCAGATTAATTCACATTTTCTGCTTGCGTGAACTTTCAAAAAAAACCTTAACGAAGTAAATCAAGCCCAACATCTGTCAGCATGACTTTACCTGCAGTCCAAGTGTGCTATCCTGTTCATTTTTGTTGAACACTGTGATGTTATCAAGGTTGAACTGACTCTGTAAGTTCAGGCCTGTAATACAAGGTAAAAACATCAAGTCATAAAATAACCACTGAACAATGAACCAAGAAAAAACAAGGAATGTAAAAAAGTATACCTGATTTTTCTGACAAAGGAAACAGACGTGCTAAAAACAGCTGGATTCGTCCACAAAACACTGTATTCTGAGACTTCGAGAGTCTCCTGAGCAGGTCTGTAGGCAAACACAGTGGTAATGTTAGGCTACTCCAGCACATTCTCAATAAAGAATTATGTTAAGATATACTCGAATATTAGGACTGTGTATCGAGACAAAATTCACAATTTGATTTAGGGCTAAGCATTTATATTTCAACAAACTATGGTAGAAAACAATTACATCATTAAAAAGTTATATAGTTGTGATATAATACATTTTTATTCTAAAAACTGATTTATGTGCAATTTAAATGTCACTTTAACACACAGCACAAATCTGTATCCAACCATTATAAGATTAATCCATCAGAAAAAAAAAAACAAAACTTGAACCTCACCATTGCACATTCTTAATAAGTAATTTTTTCCAGCAGAGTAAAAGGTATTCTGTAAACATGAAAGAAAGAGCAAGCATAAATAATATAGCTGCAAGCAGCAATTAAGGGGTCAGACAGGCTAATGGTAACACTGAAGACTGATCAAACCATTCTGATGATGATTTTAGACGACTACATTCTATTAACAATGAAATGCTTAAAATGGTATAAAGTCACAGTCATATGCATTTACAAAAAAGCGGTGATGCTGGTGATATGAAACAAATTTGGTACGGATTGCCTGAACTGTCTAGGATGAGTTCAAAAACATAGGTTTTTACGAAAACTTCAGGTGGAAATAGAAACAAAGAGGTTTGCTTTTGAGTTTTCAGTATAAACTCGTGTGAAATTTTAGCTGTTGGAGGCACTAGACGGAGCGAGATTTGCAAAATGATATTCCAAATATACAAACGGTAAAACTGCTCTCTATCTGTGTGCAAAATTTCATAACTTTCATGCAAGCGTTTCTATGGGCTGCCATAGACATCATTGGTGGAAGAAGAATAGTAATGATTACTATAGGTGCCTATGCTTCTTTGGTGCTTGGCCTCTACTTATTTGTCTAATTTCATTCACAAAATCTGTTAGGTTGGGACGCATAAACATGCCAAGCGCAACATTTACTACACAGACAAGCTACGCAATATCACGTTCATAATCGAAGGCGATTCATCTGCGAATTTGAATGCGATATTGCGTAGCTTGTCAGTGAACTATGGCTCTGTGTATTAAATGCCGCTCCATCTGAAAGCATTTAATGGAGATTTACTACTAATCACAGAACCGGCTTTACTGACGAGATGCGCATGACAGTCGCATGAGATTTATCGTGCAGCCCTACTAAGCACTACTAACGAAAAGGTCCAAACTTACAGATTTCCATGTAGACACATTCTCTTCAACAAAGGAGAAGATTTTGTCACACTGGTCCAGAGGAAGGCAGTCGAGAACATCTCCCAGCAGAAGAAAAGGAGTGGTAGCAGAGCAGATGCCTTCATGAAAACAATAAATCAATGCAAAAAGATTGATGATCTGAAAATCAGTTTTTTATAATTCAATATTTGTGTAGAAAGGTGGTAGTTCACACGTACCTTCAGTCACACCGTCTATACTGATGTAGATCAGAGAAAGGAAATCTTCAACGTTCACTTTCTGCTTCACCTGCAAAATAAAATAAAATCATCACCATACACAATGATAACACATATGCAAAATAAATGCAAGTACGCCAGTATTCTGGCATAAAGGTGCACAAAGCAGCAACTGTGGACTCACAATCTGCTCTTCAAGAACTCCACGCAGCGCTTGATCGAGAGTGGCTTTCTTCTCAGTTTCACTGTGAAGAATTAATAGAAATCACACAGAACATCTCAACATCGAAATGCATCACTGAAGATGGTTTAAGCATATAAACAAACAATTGACTATAAAAGCAGAAAATCTTGATAAAGAGCGGTTATTACTTTCCAGGCAGATGGCTGAAAGCATTGGTCAGGGGTTTACAGTTCTTGATATCTACAGCACTTTTAGTGGCAGCCTGGGAGAAAAAAAAGTGGAATAAATTGATTAAAGTGGTTATAGTATTTATGACAAAAACAAACTAAATGTAGCATGATATTATGTGGTTTCCAGACATAGAAACACCAAAATACAGTGAAAATATATTATACTATGCTACATGAACCAAAATAATATATTTTCACTGTATTTTGCTGTACTATTGGTAATACTATGTTTTCCGTTTAGTAACACGGTATTACCATGCGATGCGATTCTATCACAGTACCACATTATGTCCTCCACAAACACCATCATCTATTTTAAAGCATTTGCTAACACATATCTTTGCACAAATGGCTAGTCCAATAGGTCTAATGAATGATAACTATATCCTATATTGTGATAATATCTACTGCTACATACTACTTCGGAGGAGAGACTTAAGAGGCAAGAGATAGAAACAAAACACTTTCTTCTTAAAATCGTCTGCGAATGCCAAAGCACGTCTATCGGTAAATGTTTCTAATGATAATTTACCGTAAATTTATCTCTGGCTTCAGTGAAGTCGAAGTGAGACGGCGGAGACATCTTTAGTGGTGCTTTGTCTGACCCTTTCTACTTCCGGTTCTACTTCTTCTTCGTTGGTTTAAACGTATTGGCAACACACATGCATATCTCCACCTACTGGACTGCTGTGCAAACATGATGGTGATTTATTTATTTCCTTCAATTTTTTACCAGTTTGACAGGTATTTGTTTTATCAATTACAGCTACATGTTCCAGATATATAAATTATAAAAACATATTTTTTAAAAAATCATCAAAATGTCATCAACTGCTAAAATGCAGTGCAGTGATGATTTTTTACCAACAGAGGGCGCCTACACTGATTACTTGAAAAAGTTTGAACGTTTTTAGTATAATAAATGAAATGTCAGTCACTTATGTCCTTTCACTTCATATTTCTCTCTTTGAATTAATTTGATCTGCTCAAAATGAAATTAAACTTTACATGGAACAACATGTCAAACCTGAAAAAACAAAAAAACAACAACAACAACAACAAAAAACAAAAGTCGCTCAAAGACTAAAAAGAAATTTTTAAAGAAAAGAAGAGCAAGAACTCTTTCACCTGTGGAAAATCAGACAAATAAAGTCTAGATTAATGTAAGAGAAGCTGTTCACATGTGATCAACAGTGTTGTGAAGATTACTCCAGAGGTTACAGATTACAAATTAGTAAGTAGTGTAACTATTTCAGTTACTTTAATAAAGTAATGCAACTGATTACATTTAATTGCTTTTTTAATTACTTTTCTACATTTCGAACAAATCTTTTCAACTGTTAATAATTTTAAAACGTTTAAAGCATTTATTGCACAGCCACCACAAAATCAGACTTTAGCACCTCTTTTTACTTTAAGATCATTCTGAGGTTAAATGAATACAGATATAAAATCATAAGATTTAGTTTAATAGCTATGATACTGTTTTTGAAATCAAATCTTTGCATAGCTACAACAGGAAACATTGGCATCTAGCAATGCAGTCTTAGAAAATAAAGCATATACACAAACCTTAATAGGAAATAAAACAGTTATCGAATAAGCATAAGTCCTATTTGTTGCTCTAAACTCCTGAAGAGCAGTCAATGCAATTTGGGAAAGGAATCAATCAAATCTGTGTATGTGTGTGAAAATATTCAGATGTCAGATTTGTAATTGTTAACATTTTCATAAGTAACTGTAAATTAATTACACAGATTACAGTTACATTTATTTTGTAATTAAATTACATAATTCCGTTACATGTAACTACCCTTATAGTACATCACAGAGACGTCTATTTGATGTCTGCAAGACGTATTTTTTTTTTTAGAGTATTTGCTCATCTGCAATATGTTTAAAGGAAGTTTCCTATCAGATGTCAAATAGACGTCTGTTAGATGTCTTTAAGATGTTTATCATTTAGAATGCATGTAAAACTGATATCTTACAGACATATGTCAGATGTTTGTACACAGCAGATGCTTTCCAGATCAAGTGATCTCTAACAGACATCTAGTTACTCCTCAACTCTGGTGATCAGTGCGGCAAAACATTTCTTTGGGCTCGGTCCTGAAGACACACCTTACAGTTCATAAGAAGGAGAAGCCGCATTTATGTTCTGTATGTGGAAAGAGTTCTTCACTGCTGCCATATTTATATAAACATAAAAAGATTCATATTGGTATACGAACTCATATGTGCTTTGAGTGTGGACAGACTTTTACTACAGTGAACTGTTTAAAGCAGCACTGTAAAAAAAATCCGTACAATTTACGGCAGCTGTGGTTGCCGGAATTCTACCGTAAAAAATACGGTGACAACAGTTTAGGTTTTACAGTTTTAACTTAAATTTACAGTTAAATACCGTGATTTCATTAACTGATATAAAGTTAATATACCAACCTATTAAAGAACTGAAATCTGTTTTGTACCTTTGAAATACACTGATAACCACCAAATGCAGGTGGTGATGAGAAAGTCACATGATGAATCAAACCCCATCACAAGCAGCTTTTAAATAATAGCATATATAGAAGGTGCACAGTGTCATTCACACAAACACTAAACACCACTAAACTGAAATATGCAATAAACATTAATTTAACAACATTAGATATAACATACAACCCTAATAAACATAACTGATAAGAAAAAACTAAGAAGAAACATAGTTATTTCAAAGAAAAAAATAAATTTGAAATGCAATGCAGGGAATTCTGGGAACGTCAGTTTACGGTTTTTCCCTGTAAATTTTACAGGAACTTACCGTTAACCATTTAACTGTAGCATTTTCACAGTAGGACATCTGAAGACACATGAGAGGATCCACAGCAGAGAGAAGCCGCACACGTGTGATCAGTGTGTAAGGACCTATTGGCTCAACGAAGGAATCCAACAGTGTGGGTGAAGGTATTATGCGTGCAGGTCTTTTACTTGCGCTTCTGCGAACTTCACTTAATTCATTAGGATTTAATTTCAATTTAAGTCTAGCTCCGTGTTTAATCTGATTCCAATTTCAAGTGATCATTGAATTTAGGCTGCATCACAGATTTTGGTTATGTATAAATTTGAATATTTG
>JAFVLL020044459.1:0-12589 GCA_021397915.2 Tor tambroides | reverse complement strand
GACAAACACAATCTGAGGAGTGATTGATGTGTTCAGCTGTTCAGAGTTCACATTTGATGTACATGGCATTAAAAGCTAAGCACTTGTAGATAAGAGACACATCTCTCCAAGTTTAAAATGTTTCATTCAATTTATTTAAGATTATTATTTGAATTAACAGTAATAATTACAAGAAGAATTGAAAAATGAAATTAAACATGCTAAACTATGTTTAGGATCATATTTCTTATTACTTAGTTTTAATGCCATTAGTAGTAGTAGTAGTCGTCATTGTCGTAGTGAAAAATCAAATAAACAAACACTGAAAACATTAAGGCCCAGTTTCACAGACAGGGCTTAGACTAAGCCAGGATTAGGCCATAGTTCAATTAGGACATCTGAATAATTTTTATAAACATGCCTTATTAAAAAACATTACTGGTGTGCATCTTGAGACAAAACAAAGGCACTGATATATTTAAAGATCAGTCAATGCAAGTTTCTTTCAGTTGAAACAGCTCAGACTTACATTTTAGTCTGGAACTAGCTTAAGCCTTGTCTGTGAAATCAGGGGTAGGTGACTGCAAAATCCTAGCTTCTAATACCATTATTATTGTTTATTATTATTATTAATATTATACTGTCTATAACAGTTTTTTGATTTTTAATAATAATGATAATCTGATTAATAAAAAAAAACTGCCTTCTGAAAAAATAAAGTTATAAAACATATTTACAAATATTTTAAAACAAAATGTATTTTCTCATATATAAAAAAGTTCAAAACAGATTTCTCACTAAACTGTCTATTTATGATACTACACAAATCTGACTGCTGGATAAGCGTAAGAATGCAGTATTGATTCTAACATCTCACTGACTCACAGAAATGACTATTCAATGCCCTAAATCAACTTATTTGATATACTTGATATTTTCAGTGTAGGACAATGTTCAGTTTTTCAGTACATCCAACAAAACAGAAGTTCCTAGTCTAAAACAGAATATGCACATAATAGTCTACTGTAGTTCCCCTGTGGGCCTACAGATTAGATTATCCTGTGTGAAGTTTCCAACAAATGCAATATTCCTATCCACATTATGGTTTTGAGCTGAAAGCATCCATCTCATTTTCAGAAGACTGAGACAATGCTGAACAGCGAGGCCATCCTGCCTTGTTATTATCCCTCTGGACACCCTATAGAGCATGCAGGGTAAAAGGCAAATACAAAGGATAGAGAAATGGACGCCAATGACTACTCTGAGCCATGCAGGTGGTCACAACTAAAACACTGTTTTGAGCTATTTTTCAAAGTTCGCGATGATCACTTTGCACTTACGTATGTGCATGAATGCATCGTTTCACCCCCTGTGCGGCTTGTATATTTAAAGGAAAAGTAAATGATGACAACCACCTACATGCTGTCTTCAGAGGTACTCGTCACAATCCATTGGCTTCTTATGGACCCCACACCTGTGAGAGCCCTATTAAAGTCCTGTTCTCTGGCTGGGGGGAGGGATGGGGTGAGTGTGATGATACAGGGAGATGAGGTGAGGTGTGCAGAGAACAGGTAACAGCAGGCCTGGTGTCAATTCTCACATACGCCCTCACAGAAGCGGCACAAGGCTTCAGCTTTAACTACGAACATTGACAGGCCCTCACCCTACAACTGCAGCACTGCCAGGAAAGTGCCAGGCACTGCACAAATGCCATGGTGGCTTTGTGATGTGGGCTAATTTCACCGTCATCCATGCCAAGGTCGCCATCTGCAAACCCGCATTCCCATTTGAGCAAGGGTGCCAGATAATAACTCTTGGCTGCCAGAGGTGAAATGGTGCTTGGTAAGTCAAGCTAGACAGTTTCAAAGAGAGGTGGTAGACATAACACAGCATGTATATATATATATATATATATATATATATATACACACACATATGGTGAAAATGACTCCGAGATATCTAGAAATACTATTTTTATGAACTTATGCTATAAGTGCTCGATTTATCAAAACCAGGCAACAATGGTCTTTTTAAAGGAATATTCAGAGTTGGAAATTGGAAATTATCATTGTCTTTCCTTACCTATTGTGACTTATATTTATATGAAATTGATTGGATCATTGTCGTTTGCTAATTTGCTAATGTGAGTGATAGGTTGCTGGAAAGGAAGGATTATTGTCCTGCCACACGTCATCAGAAATGAGATGTTGATGCAGGGGGGAGAGGACGTTAACATTTTTGATGAAACATCACAAGGGCACATGAACTTAAAATACTAGTAATAATTAATTGTAAAACTTTACAATAAACAATACATTTGTTACAGTATTTATGAATATTTGTTAATGTTACTTAATAAAAATACACCTGTTCATTGTTAGTTCATGTTAGCTCAGGTTCATTAAATAATATTATACAAGTTTTGATTTTAATAATGTATTATTACATGTTGAAATGAACATCAACTATGATTAATTAATGCCTTAGTATTTTTCATTGTTAGTTCATGTTAACTAATGAAGTTAACTAAGCTTATTGTAAAGATTTACCAAAATAATGATATGCGTGAATACGTAATTTATAATAAAACATAAATTTAAGAAAGAAAGAAAGAAAGAAAGAAAAAAATAATTTCTTCTTTGACTTCATGGTGAATCTGTGGCAAAATATCTCAAAAATGATTTTGATTAGTCTCTTAAAAAGTAAACAAATAAAAATAGGTTATGGCACTTACAGTGGAGGTATATGGGGCCAGTTTTTAAAAGCAGACATATTGTTTACATTACATTCATATTATATGAGCTGTAAAGTTGTTCTCGTCATTTTTACAGTCATATATTTGTTACATTGTCATAGCAACTGTTTTAAAATGGGATTAACTTTGCACATATAAGGTTAGTAGAGTAAATGATATCTTCAAGATATAAATATGCATATTGCATGTTAACGTGATTTTTGAAAATGCATGTTATTTACATCTTGGGGCTATGCTGTGAGTATTTTGACATTTATGGATTAGACCCAGTCATTTCTATTGTAAGTGCCTCACTGTAACCCAGATTTTTAAACTTTATTTATTTATTTATTGAGGAACAAGTAAAAAGAACTTTTGTGGGGTAATCAATGCAATTGTAATCAATGCAATTGAGCTTGCATTAAACCAGGAATATTCCTTTTATGGTTATTAAAACAAAAACAACAACAACAACAACAACAAAAAACATCACATGTCATAATAGCAAGTACCAGCTCATTTGATTACCGCAAGAAATGAATGTAAGTCAACTCAAAGAGGAGAACGGACTTGTTAATTATGTAAATAGAGCAAAGTGAGGAGCCCGGTAGGTTACGGGAGCTCTGTCATTTCGAATGGGTATGGCGGAGTGCGATAGTGCTGCAGTCTGGCGAGAAACCTTTGATATAATGACAGGTCAATTTGACTGGCTTTGTGATCTGGACCCTAGCAGGTCTGTTCTTACTCCCCCCTGGACTTTGATTTCTCCTTTGTTCTAGCGGTCTCCTTTCTGACAACTCCCAAGAATGAGAGATGCCACACAACCATGACCCCTTTCGCACCCCAGTGACGACCTTTGGCTCCTGCGAAGCTGACCCGTGACCCCGGACCTGACAGCTTGATTAATTGCAGAATGTTTATGATTTATGAGTATCTTCTCTGCATGATTAATGGGGCAACAGGTGGCACTGCCACGCAGCAAAAGGGGAAATATTGCAAAAGAGGGGCCAGACAATGTAAGGGATTGTGCAGAGGAAAAGTGTTTTGTCTGAAAATGGCTCCCACCTTGGTGGAACCATACATCATCTTGACTTTTCTGAATGTGGCTGGTCTGTGGTTATCAGTGGCATTGCTTCTTGAAAGGCTTCTCTTAAAGGTCCTCTGCAGATTGATGCATACTAAAGAGTCACATGCATTAATCTTTGTAAACTCTTTGTGGAGTTCAAAAGAAACATAAAAACAGTTGGCTGGGGAAACAGAGGGGAAGTAACCCATGCCAAAATTTGTCCCTGAGTCAGGATACTTCTTTCAGTGAAGGAATCCTCAGATAAGGGGTGAATTATTTAACTGGTCATTGTCCCGGATGCCTATGTAGCTGTGAATAGCGCCCCGTAAGCAGCCCCAAAGACCCAGCGTTGTCAGCCGAGTCACAGGGCCACATCAAAGTGTCCATTCAAAGCTAGGGGCCTGCTTGTTCAATGACCTGACAGGTTAGCAAGATAAGTCTGGTTTTGGGCAAGACACTTAGCGCACAACAGGACCAAAGGTCTCGCACAGGTGACAAAATGACACGGCCGCTGAGGAGGTCATACGTGACACTGGTTACTTCCGCACGGGGCAGGTTGATTGGAGAGAATAACTGGGTATCTGGTGGCAGTCCCTCTGCGGCGCACCCGTGTCAGTCTCACTGTCCGAAGTGAAAGCGCATGTGGAGAGGTGGCTTTCATCTTGACATGTACCAGCCTTGACCCCACACTTCAGCGCTGACAGCTGACGAGAGATTGATGCTGCCATTTGGCCAGCATCAGTGTTCAGACCGGTCACCTTAAAGAAAATGAAATATTGACCCGTACACACAAGAGAACCGGTGGCTGTGTACACGGGGCCAAGAAAAAAATTAATGGAAAAAACAAGCTACATTGCCAAGTTTGACACATCCTTTCTTTTTATTTGGACTAAAGTGTTCAGGTTTTACCAAAGAAGCCAATTTTCGGTTTCCTCTTTAAATTGAATAATTTCCTCTTCACTCATTTAATCACTTCATAACGTGCACAGTGACCCAAAAGTATTTGAAGTTTTTATTTACTTTTATTCAGCAAGGATGAAATAATAGATCAGAAGTGACAGTAAAGACATGCTACCAAAAAATTGTCTTTCAAATAAATCCTGTTCTTTTGAACTTTCTGTTCTTCGGAGAATCCTGAAAATCCTCATTTCTGAAGACAAATAACGGGTGATGAAAATTCAGCTTTGCCATTACATAAACTGCATTTTAAAATATATTCAAATAGAAATAAGTTATTTTGAATTGTAACAATATTTCACAATATCACTGTTTTTACTGTAGCTTTGAGCAAATTAATGCAGCCTCTGTGAGCATAAGAGATTCCAAACTTTTGAACGGTAGTGCAAGTCATTACTAAAAATGTCTAAATGTCACTGCATCATAAACAAAATATCAAACCAAGAAGAATCTGCAAAAAAACCCTATTAAATTAAGCATCACTTTTCTGATTTTTGCAATTCTCATTATTTTTATGTATGTTTTTAAGTTTGACTTCAATGTCCAAATACTTTTCAGGGCTCCAGCAGTAGCTTCATGTCGTGCTCCTTTCCCAAACGATTACAGATAAATGCAATTCCGGATATTTGCTGTTGTTCTCCATGAGTGAAAATTAATTATCTGGGTGTCACAGAGGTTAATTTTGGTCGGGGACCTTTCGATTGAGAGGACACAACAGTGCTTACACCTCCACGGGCCCCCGATGACCCAGGCGCTGAACTGTGACATAGACAGTGACAGTACTGTGGAACGTGGTCTTCGCTTTCACCGCTCTGCCTCAAGTGGGCCTGGACATCGTCCAGCTGGGGAACCCAGGCAAACACAGCACCTAGTCTGAGTCCGCCACATAAGCTGCCCACCTCTATTTTCCAGACCCACTGAGAGGGTGTGGATGGCCCTCTATTCCTCCACTCCCCCACCCCCGGTGCCACAGACACCCAGCTCTACCCACCGCTGGCTGGCCCATATGTTTGGGCTGCACACAAGGTGGTTTCTCGGATACTGTGGTTGCTAATTATAAATTTAATTTGCATTTTAATTAGAATGGTGGAAAATTAAAGCCTGCCAGCTGGAGAATTTCAAAAAGCTTTCTCTCCCTCGCTCTCTGTCTTTCTTACTCTCTCAATAGCTTCAATTTGAGAAAGTGTGTTCTGCTCTGTGTGATATTTATTTTTTTCAGGGCCTCCACTCTTCTCACTATATCTCTCTTGCACAAACAGTCTCATAAGTATTCGTATTCTTATTTTATTCATTAAAACGGGTTAACCAGGTTTCCATGCAGGCCCTCTCATTAATCAAAAGGTATTCCTTTCATACTGAAATACGTGAGCCCTCTGTTTAAATCACTTAACCTACTATCAGCGCTAGTTCAAAAGAAACACTGGCATCACTGTAGTTACTAACATGGTATATTTGATATGATTCTGACGCACAATGTTCACTAAATTAATCACCCTTTGATTTGAGTGTTTCACACTATTGTCGTGACTGTTTGTGTAAAATCAGACAATATAAATCAATCAAATGATGTAAATTGATTCACAAAACTAAAATTAAAACTCTAATGAGTAATATCTATATGTGTGGCCTGTTCATCCTTGGGGTTTCTGTCATTATTTTCCAATCTCCTTAATTTATCCTGCTCTCTGTTCTTTCTTGCCACTATCATTCTCATTCTCCCTCTCGCCTCCCCTGGGTGTCCTTGCTCAATAATTGTCATTAATTGATTGACAGTCCTGATAGACCCAACTAACCCCAGCCCTGCTAAAATGTCTACTTTTTTTTTTTAAATGAGAGCTTGTACATCCAATGACCTTGTCAGGTTGTCAACCGTCAGCCAATCAGACGACTCGGATAAATGAATCCTATCCAGAATACATCTCTCTCCATCTCCAAGATCCTGCGCATAGCAATTCTGCACCGAATGACATTGACAACAATGGTGGGACAGAAGGTGCTCATGACAAACTTTGAAAAACACTGATGAATTTTAGAGGTTGAAAACAGCACTGGCCTTGCATGTCTGCTGAAATACAACAATCACAGTAGGATTATTTGACAACTGAATCAAAATCTTCTTTTTTAAATAATATCTGTAGAAAAACTTCAGGCAAAGCACACAAACTCTTCTATTCCACCCACTTTTTTGAGAGCAAATTATATCAACTGAAGAGGTGTGTGAGAAGGTGACAGCAAAATTTGGGCTCTTTCAGTTCACTTAACTTTACAGGAACAAAAGGACCATTTTTTCAATGCCAATTTTCAGCCAAAGCTAAAATAAAAACAAAACAGTGTGCAGCATTTGGTGTATCGTGTAAACCTTGGCATGTTTCAGTATATCCAATCATGTGAAAAAGAGCAGCCACTGCTAGCTTTGCAGTTTATGATGCAGATGAACATAAAATTCTAAAAAAGCCATTATGCGCTGATGGTTATTGTGGCTGACACACTTTCCACTGCTACATGTGTTAAGTAAATGTAATGTATTGACGTGCTTCCAGGGTGTTTTGGTTTGGTAGTCTGCCAGCCTCGCTTTTGCACCTCTTTGTAGGCTTAGTTTGATCCGGTGTGAATAACATTTAGACACACACACACACACACACACACACACACACACATGCTCTCATTAGCATTCATTGGGCGGGCGGCAAAACAGCTCACCCTCTCTGCTCTGAAGGTGGCATTTGGCAAGGCCCAAATACACCTGGCGAAACTCGAAACCTTCCCCCTCCCACCTCATGACATTTATCACTGTTACCTTTTTATTCGCAGTCAAGTGTGTTAGTTTTCAGCACCGTTGTCACATTATCTCAACCGCTGGACAGCCATTGTATCTGTTGACCATTACTTGAAACATTCAGTTTAGATTTTTTTAACTTTAATTCTTTTCAACCAAATTAAAATAAATAAAAAAATACATTAATAATACTGAATGATACATTATTTTTATGCATTTATTTAATTTGACGTAAGGGCATTCCCTTTCAAAAAAGCAGCACATGCTCAACAAAAGCCAAAAATGATGAGATAAAATGACATTGTCAAAGTGAAAGTCAATTGCTCTCTTTTACCTAACAGCTCCCAGTTAAACTGGCACGAGGAAGCCCCTCCTCCACAGGGTGGGCATCCATCCACACGGACCTAGAGCAACAGTGGCTATGTGTAAAGGCTTGGCAGAAGCTGTGCACACAATCTCCAGATCCTTGTGTGGACTGCTGTGTCTGTCACCCTCCATCACAATCTCTCAGTCTCAGGAGTTAAGACACATCCATTCTGTTACTCTATCACAACCACCTTTGATCAGTTCCCTCCAAGCTGTTTCCAGCATGCTGCTCTCGTCAGAACCGGTGTCACTGCGCCTCGGCCCTGGTGGCAAAGTCAACACCGGCTACGAGAGATTACAGACAGGTGTTATTCTGTGAGTGGGAATAAACATCGGAAACTTCAGCTTAAAGTTATCGCAGCGGTTTCATGACGTTTTAGTGCGTGTGATGCACAAAGGAACGGTGTTAATGGATATGCCTAGCCGTAAACGCAGTTCAGTCCATTATGACAGAGAAAGAGGACATGGGAGAAAAAAGGGGAGAGTGTTTAACATGCTTTTTGAAGCCTTCACAAATCCTCTGAAAACAGCCTTCTGGAAGAGAATGTCTGTCTTGGTGGCTGGCAACTAATGGAGATTCGTATTTTAGTTGATCTTCTTCCATTGTCAAATATTTGAGTCTATGAAGTAGTGAGATGAGGTGCAAAGAAGATATTTGAAAGGATTTTAACTAATTTAAGCAATTACATGCTTAACTGGACCAAGATAATCTGCCATCCTTAGCTTACTGTGTGCCTTTTCTTTCACTACCTGCTTCACACTCCCTCTCTCTCCCCCCACCTCACTTTCTCTCATCTCTCACTCACTTTTCTTTTTTCCTTTTAACAAGAGGGGAGGCTTAGAGACGCAGGATTTAAAGCACAAAAGCTTCTCGCTGAATAGAGCAAAAGCAGCAGAGAAATTAATTGCCGCTAACAAACAGCATGACTGCTTACAGCCAGTCTGTGCCACTCCGTTACCTACCCAAAATGGAAGGGTGGGAGAGGTCTGGTGGGCCGGGTAGGGGGTCAAGGCAATATGTTTTAGGGCATACTTGATCTAAGGTGATTTATGTTATCAAAACATATGCCGGGAGGTGCGGGTTTACACGCCTCATCTGGAGAAAGGAAGCTCATTACCATTTTTATTGTGTTGGAGGACACTGGCCGGCTAAACAACTTGCAGTGATGCGGCAAAATTATGTTATTTCATTGTATTTTTCAGGTGTTTAACACCACGTGGCTTGATTAAAAAGTTGGTCAAGCTATAAATATTTACGCGCCCTGTGCTTTCTAGCAAAACCTTCTGCCATAACATTACTTTGCGTAATCTTAAAGCACATTGAGCTTCAAATATTCCCATTATTCTGCTTAAAAAGCTTGAAATTTGAACACAGATGTCAGGTTTACAGTGATACTTTTATCTCACAATAATCTGACTCAAAAGTTTTCTCCAAACGCTATTGGTATTCCCTCTGCTCTGTGTTCTTCTGGCCCCCGTCCCGTGCAGGTCTGCCTCATACGCCAATTAGCGTGACCAGGGCATCTGACCACTGCACTGTGCTTAGCATACAGCCGCCCACATCCCACTGTCTGACCCCACCGGTGACTTGATGTCATACAGAAGCCAGGAGGAACTTCTTCCCTCTGCATAATTCTGCGTTCTGCTTACTACAGGATCTCAGCTGCTGTTGTGTTGTTTGCACATGAGGTCACTGTGTATAGTCCATATACAGCAGCTGTATGCATAATCAAGATACTTTCTTGTCTTATATGGGAAGGATTGAAGGGTATCTCTGATTTTCTCTCTCTCTCTCTCTCTCTCTCTCTCTCTCGATGACTCACATTGCCACAGCTTGCCACGCTCTCACAATTTCGCATTTTCACAAATCATAAATTGACTCCCAAGGCTTCTCTGCCTGTAACAATTAGTCATCTGTAAAGTGGCGCATTGGAGAGCGTTCACACAGACATTAGCCACTGCAGTGGTGAATTTGTCATGTTTGTGTGTGTTTGTGCATGTGTGAGCATGTATTTTTTTTTTCCAGGAGGAGTGTGGTGCATTTGCCCTAATTCTGTTCTCTGCTTGCTTCCACTCCCACATGTCACGGTGCAGTCTGCCACCGCCGGCGTGGTATCTATCATCCAGCACAACCGTCATCGTGCCGGACAAAAGGCGGGCTGGAGCGGGCTCAAAGCCATTTGCATTTTTGCATCTCATTTTGCTCATAATTACGTGGCAGTGTAAGCAGCTCTCCCCCATTATCTCGCCTAACATTATCAGTGACGTCTGAAACGCACGTTTAAATGTCAATTATTGACTACAAAGAAGGACTGACCTTTGAGAGAGCACGTTCTCTCTCGCTCTCCTTCCCTCTCTCTTTCTCGTTCCAGGTTTGTGTCTCCTTTTGTTTATTGCTGGTGCTAATGATACCGTGCTCTCTTTTTTCTTTTTCATTTAAACCCCAGTTGTTATTGCCATACAAGTTTTTAATCACATGATTAGTGAACCCACACACTGTGGTCCATCCTTGTCTTAAATTAATGCTGATTTGTTTATATCGCCACAAAAGTGTACTAAAGGCAGCAACGTGTAACCATCCTGTCGTACTAAAACAGCCTATTCTTTTTGTTACAATGTATACTTGTATACAAGAATAGAAATATATTATATAAAGATATGTAAACAGTATAAATTACATACTTTCAAGAAAAAAAAAAAACTGTGTACACTGTCAGAAAAAAAAACATTGTAAAAATATGCAAATAAAAAGAATACATTAACAACAAGGCACAAACTCATAGAACTCCTCATTTTGTAAGATCAGATCTAGTACTGTTAAGGTTACAGTTACATGCACATCACAGTTCCACTGAAATTTTATATAGACATAAGAATAATACTTTGCAATCATATCTAGAGTGACAAATCAAGAAGTATTCACCACAGTTCTCAAATGGGTCTGTACTGTAGATAACATCCAGAAGGCTGTCTATTCTGGTTCTGCTTGGTTTTCCATTGCATATCATGTTAATGTGAGAGAAATTCAATGAGTTTCCAGTATCTCCATCTTCATTAAATATTTAGTGTTTTTGCTATGTTTTTGTTAGCGTTACAGCCCAACAAGGTATGTTTCATTGGCAGTTTCTTGCTGAAACTAGTGTCTATCATGTAGTTGATGGATTTTATTTGAAAGATTGGTCACATTTTATTTTATGGTCCAAATCTAGCCATTAATAAACCAGTAACTTCTATTTTGCCTCAATAAACTCCTAATTTGCTGCTTATTAACAGTTAGTGAGGAAGTTGTTATGTTTAGGATTAGGGAGGTAGAATATGGTCATGCAGAATATGTGCTTTATAAACAGCCAATATGTTAATAATAGGCATGCTAATAACAACTAGTTAATAGTGAGAACTGGTCCCTGTACTGAAGTGTTACCGAAAGATTCTGTCTTTTATATCCTAATGCACATTTGTATCACATGAGACTCAAGATTAAGCTATGGTTTTGTTCCTTATAAGTAAATCAAAGGAGAAAAATGATATAGTAGTCTAAATGACATGATAATTTAGTTCAATTTAATGAAGAGTGTAATGATGTTCATTCACGCTGTCTACTGCAGAGCTGGCACATCTCAGAAACGTGCCCCGTAGCAATGCTAACACGTGTTTATTATACCATTTTATCTCTATTACAGAGGTGCTTTTGCCTAGGTTTGCTATTAACAGGCTAAAATGTTACAAAATGGGCACCACTGTGCCAAAATCAGGAGTAAATTAGCTAAGAAGTGACAGCCAGTGGTGCTAAAGGAGTTTAACAAACAACTAGCTCATTCTAATTAATGGAGACACAACCTGACAGAATACATTTACATTTGATTGGACCTGTTGCAAAATGAGAGGCTCCTTATTAGGCTTCCTCTTACTGAGGATGACATTAATTGCAGTTTTATTCCAGGGCTGTTAGCTTCTGTCATTTGAACAAACTCTTCGCACTTTCCCTGTGCATTATTACTGCACTATCCAGACACGGAAAATCAAATAAATCACTTAAGCGATCTTATTAATTAAGTCAAAATAAGAATGCTGGAGTTAATGTATTCCCTAGAAATACCCTGGGACCGACAACTTCAACTGATGTTTTACTGGGTAAAGATATATACGCTGTACCCAGTCATTTTAATTGCACCATCACACCCATGTGTTCCTCAATAAAGAATTATATTTCTTTCCTTCAGCTATCAGAGTGGCATAACAACTCATTATTTTTGTATAGGTACATTATTTTTCTTGCAGGTATGTTTCAACATTTCTTATGATTTAAAAACACAAGATCATAAAAACAGTGATGCAGTTACTAATGCACCTCTTAATCTTAATCTTAAAATGTTAATAAGCACACAAAGCCAAATACATGGTACCTCATAGAATTACAATGAAAACATGGGATGCAAATGCCTTTTGAAACAGTGATCTACTGCTAAAGATGCTATGATAAATTAAATGCATTAAAAAAAACAAAAATCAGTATAAAAAGATACAATTGGCAAACAACAACTAGCCACACATTTTCGAATTAGCATCCTGTGTCTTTAAACTCTGACCCTGAGAATTGCTACTCTGAAGCTTCACAGATGACAGCAAATGCCCCCACCCAGTCTCCCAGGACCAACACTTGATCCACAGTTCCTGCAATCTTTCCCTCCCCTTTTTGGCCTTTGGGCATGTG
>JAFVLL020044457.1:0-19197 GCA_021397915.2 Tor tambroides | reverse complement strand
CTCTCACACACACACACATATATATACAATACAATATGCAATATATACTATATATATATATATATATATATATATATATATACTGTATATGTAATTAACTTTTTCATATAGTGAAATTTTACATTTAAACTTGTGAGAATGGTGCATGTCCCTCCATGCCCTTTTATTCTATTAAGATTTACAAATGTTTTTAACTTATTCTATCACAACGTGCCCTTGCCAGCATTATTTATTCTTTCAAAGCGATTCATCCCGTTGCTGGCATTACAAAGTTATTAAACTAGATAAGAGGTTAAGATGTGCTCCTGATAAAACCCACACACTGAACACCCTCTGAGTGTGAAGATAAGAAAGCAAATGAATGCTGTGCAGGAAGGATGTGAAAGAATTAATAAAAGAAGAGAAGTGAATCTCTTCAGTATGTGACTCAACTGCATGTCAATGCTCTGTACAAAGAACAGCCACCAGTCACGAGTAAACAGACACATTTTATTATTACAGGAGTTATTTTGTTGCCTTTCAGACAGTTGGAATTATTATACAGATCTGAACATTTTTTGTCTGATAGCACTGAACTTCAGTTAAAGGGATATAGGGGTATAGACAGCAGGGTCTGATTATCACTGTGATAGGCTGAGGGTTGACATGCCTCAAGTGTGACGATAGGAAGACATGTATAAATGTAGACATTTTGTACAGAGACATGGAGATGAAACCTTTAGAAAGAATGTCCACATCAATGTGCCAAGTGATTATCAATCTTTTGTGCCGGCAAAAGAAAGGCTCACCAAGGAGAGACTGTGAAGGCACGTTGTAAAGAGGTGTGACAGTGTGAAGAATGAGAAGAGAAAATAACTGCAAGAATGTGAGAGCAGTGTGGAGAAGATAAAGAGGGGAGGGAAGAGCGCACATAGGTTGAGACAGACGGCAGAGGAAGCCCTTGGGGTGTGGCTGCCAGTCTGCAGTCATGGGATTTGTTGCTCTGACAGCCTCCATCATAATCATCACCTGCATCTTCTGCTCTGAGATCAGCCTCATGACTCAGCGCTTCCTTTCATCCTTTATACAGGACAGCTTTGGGATCCCCACTTTAGGGATAGGCCTATATATGACACTGGATGAAGAAATCAGATTGTTAAAAAGATTTGTGATGACTGTATTACAGATCACTGCAGAGGGTTGAATTTCAGTAGCATGCGCTATACTCAAGGCTGCATTTATATAGATTTGAATTTGAATTTTAAAATGTAGTTGATTCCTGTGATGGCAAATCTGAATTTTAAGCAGCCATTACAGTCTTCAGTGTCACATGATCATCATAAAAAATAATTATATGCTGATTTGCTGCTCAAGAAACATGTTGTATTATTTTCACAGTTGCGCTGCTTAATATGTTTGTGAAAACTATGACATTTTCAGGGTTCTTCGATGAATAGAAAGTAAAAAAAAAAAAGTCTTTACATTGGCTGAATAAAAGAGACTAGGACAGTGCTACAGGGAGACAGGAAGGCATTTAAAGCAAATATTTACACGTTAAGAAATTCCTGGAAATAAAGCAGTTGAACTTTTTTTTTCTTTCTGAGAATATATATATTTTAAATATTTAGACCACTTTAATTATTGATTGATATCAAAAAAGCCTGAAGAGACTTTCAACCTGTAACGAAAAATGTTTCTGGGAAAAAAAATTTTTCATTAGCTTTAATAAATATGCAAACAAATGAAAACCAAAACTACTGAGGTTAGCAAAATGAGCAGCATGTCATGTGTTTTACATGTCTATTCTATCTCAAGGAAGTGTACAACATTTTACGCATTTCATACAGTTACAATTCTATTCAGTTCTATTCAGTTATTCAGGGGAGTCGTGGCCTAATGGTTAGAGAGTCGGGCTTGTAACCAGAAGGTCGCCGGTTCGATTCCCGCACCAGCAGTACCATGACTGAGGTGCCCTTGAGCAAGGCACCAAACCCCAAATTGCTCCCCGGGCGCTGGAACATTGGCTGCCCACTGCTCTGGGTGTATGTTCACTACTGTGTGCATGCACTTGGATGGGTTAAATGCAGAGGACCAATTTCGAGTATGGGTCACCATACTTGACAATGCATCACATATTTTTTTATTTTTTTTTTTTTAATTCTGGGGTAAAACTTGTTTATTGAGGAAAACATTCTTGGGTGCACCATTAAAGGCCTCACTCATACAGTAGCTCAAGCTCATGTTGTTCTAAGCCTGTATGACTATTTTTCTTTCTTCTGTGGAACATAAAAGAAGATGTTTTGAAAAATGTTCAATTAACCAACAAAAACTGACCAATAAAAATTCCACAGAACCATGTAACAAAACTGGTTATATGCTGACAAGTGACAGAAATTTCATTTCAGGATGCACAATGTACTTGGTACTGTAAGTTGATTCTCTTTATTAATCTCTATACATATACAGATATATACATATCTATTTATACCAGTATCATCAGTGTCAATCCAGCTTCAGGTGTGATACACAAACAGCTCATGTAGCCTCTTGTAGACTCCTTTCTCAGTCATGAATGTGTACAGAAAATGAATGCACCAAAATTCATAATGATAGATATGAAATTGTGGAGTAAGGACATACCAGGAATGCAGAAATGCACAAAAATGCAAGAATTTAACAAAATATCAGCTGTGACATAAAGGAATTATAAATATTTTATTGCTCTGTCGAGGAAAATTGCTTCCGTTGGGTTGTTGCCTAATTCTGTTATGTTTTGGGTTAATTATATTGTGTTGTCAACTTTTGTTTGCTTGGTAAATGATGTTGTGTTGTGCACCGCAGGGCCATGGATCCAATTGTTTTGTACAGAGAAAGAAGAGAATACAAAAGAAGAGGGAACAGAAAGGTTCTTTCCTGTGTCTTAAAGGGGTAGTTCACCTAAAAATAAAAATGCTATTATTATACTCCCCCTCATAGCTTTCAAAAACCTGAATGATTTTTTTCATCTGTGGTTCACAAATATATTTTATATATTCAGAAAATATTTTGACATAATCTTTTTCTGTCTTCAAAAAATATCTTCCTTTGTGTGTTCCACTGAAGAAATGAAGTCATACAGGTTTGGAACAATTTTTGGGTGAGTAATTGATGACAGAATTTTCACTTTTATCATTTTAAGTCATTCTATGGGTCTCCTTAGACATTCTGAAATTGTAATTGTATTGTGTTCTGGAGTCTAAATGTATTTATACAAAAATGATAGACTTGTCAGAAAAAGTCAAAACAATTATCATCTCCCCATTAATTGTCTTTCTGTCTTGTAACAAAAGCTCTTTCTGTTTCTTAATGGTGTCATGATGTGACTCCTCATCAAGGTGCCTTGGTATTTCTCTCTCTCACATCATCATCTCCTCTGTCATTCAGTCAGTCTTTTGTGCATCACGGTGCAGCGCCTCTTATTTCCAGATAAACAGCATGGCTCGCCGGCACACTAACACTGCAGTGCCCAGTCGGCCAGTTCTAATTAATTGCAGCTAATGAGGAGCAACATTAGCATATCAATACTCCCTTCGTGTCTGCTCTATCCAAGCATGGACGACACAGACTCATCTCTAGCAGAAGAAAAAGCATATGGTTGATACCTCACAAAAACACCTTAATTAAATAAGCTCCCCTCATGAAACAACTGCTGCTTCTCTGTCTTTCTTTCTTTCTTTTTTAATAACACTCATTTGGTCTGCTATTCTTTGTAGCATGCCTCACAGACAGGAGAAAGAATGTGCATAGCTGCGTTTTTCTACCCTATTCTCTCATCTTTGAATGGAAAAATGGGAAATCAATGTAGTTTTTGTATTGTAGAATCTCCCCATCAATACTATGCAGCTGAAAAGCTGTTTACTGTTTTCAGGGGGACACAGGGTCATTATTCCAGTGCCACAATTTTTAGGAGCATTGCCAGGTTTGTTATCGGCAGTGGTTCTTGAGTTTACTGTAGGCAACTGCCTCTAGTAAAGACAGAGTTGTTGTATATTAAACAACATTTAGTTCCTAATGCTCTGATCAAGAATAGGCACTGGGAACTGTTTGTATTATTCCAGACAATCTAGATGAGATATTTCAGTGTTACTGCCTTTATGAGTGAGTCACGGAATCATTCATTCAGCTGATTCAATCAAAAGACCCCTCCATTCAGTAAAGAATGACGCTACAACTAAATTTGTGCAGAATTACGGGTCCATCAGTTGTAGCCTTTGAAATCCTTCATATGTATGGCCCTTTGAAGTGGCCAGTTTTGAACACTTCGATTTGGCTGCTATCAAAATAGCAGCCATGATTATTCTCATTTATCCCACTTGAAACACAGTTCAAGTGTTTTATGAGTGAGTCATTGAATCATTCACTTTGTTCAAAAACTCTGATTCATTCAGGAACAAAACACGTGACCATCTTAATGAGTTAATCATTGAATCATTCACTCAACCTATTCATTCAACTATTCAAGAAAAAAACTATTGAACTACTCAAGAAAAAAAAACAAGTGAATAGTGAACAAATCCATGTCCACAACTTCCCAAACTATGAATATATATATATATATATATATATATATATATATATATATATATATATATATATATATATATGTATATAAAGAGATGGATTAAGGCAGTTAAGAATGTTAAATGAACTTTTTAAATTAAACTTTTTTTGTAATGCAAGAGTTTTAACATACAGTCATAACAAAATGTATTCAGACACCTTCAACATTTTTCACATTATATCACAGTTTATTCACTATAGTTTAGAAAAAGGTTATAAAATATGACAAGAACTCAGAGTTAAACTGTGTCCGAACAAATTAATCTTGATAATGTCAGATAACTTTGATACAATCAACCAAAAATTATTCAGCTGTTAAATTTAAGTACACAATTAGATAATACCAATTTAGGTCAACCAATTACCAAGCAATGTTTAATTTTGTTCAGTCTGTGGTGTAAAAGGTTGCATAAGCAATTAAAGAAAAAAAAACATAAGAAAAATATGGTTTCTGAATATTTTTTGATCACAAATTTAACTGGTAGTCCACTCTATGAAGCATATTACCAAATTCCAGAAATGTTGGGACGTTTTTTAAATTTGAATAAAACAAAAACTAAAAGACTTCCAAATCACATGAGCCAATATTTTATTCACAATAGAACATAGATAACATAACAATTGTTTAAATGGAGAAATTTTACACTTTTATCCACTAAATGAGCTCATTTCAAATTTGATGCCTGCTACAGGTCTCAAAAAAGTTGGCACGGGGGCAATAAAGGGCTGAAAAAGTAAGAAATTTTGAAAAGATTCAGTTGTGAGAACATCTAGCAACTAATTAATTAATTCATCAAATTTGAAATGAGCTCATTTTGTGCATAAAATTGTAAAAATGTCTCAGTTTAAATATTATGTTATCTATGTTCTATTGTGAATAAAATATTGGCTCATGTGATTTGAAATTCTTTTACGTTATTCAAATTTAAAAAACATCCCAACATTTCCGAAATTCATGTTGTACATTTTCCCTTAATTCACAGGCTGTGGAAAGATTCCTTTTGAAATAATTGGATTTGGATTTTTGCTAGAGCAACTGACCCTTCGCAGGGGGGTTGATTGACAGAAGATCTGACCAATCATAACACTGAATCTGCTATTTTGTCCGAAACAAGCCAGACAGGAAGGTAGATTAACGTTGGTGGACTTGAACTTGAAAAATATTGCGTATTGACATCTTTACGTGGTTTAAACAAGAAACCTACTGCTGTTCATTTGTTTATATAATGCTATAACTAGTAAAGAGGAAGAAATGATCGTTTCACGTGCCGCTTGAACTGAGGCGCTAAAGTGATCTGTCACGACACATTAAAGAGCCACAAAACAGTATTTATTGTTTGAATTTCTTTAAAAATTTGACAAAATTTGAAAGTAACCTGCTCTGTCTCGTCTTTTGCCGTGTTGTCAGTTTCCTCTTTGCTCCACAATGTATTTTTAACTGCATGAGAACGCGATGTGTAGCGTAAGAGTGCCATGGCTTGTTGGACATAGCAACAGTAACTAAGTGGGTGGGACTTTGTGAAGGATCAATTGTTATTTATATTCATTTTACATTATTTTTTTGCAATGCTTTGGTATCCTTATAGCTTAAAAATAAGAATTTAAGAAATCTTGGATTTCTGAAAAGTAGAGCTGAATGGAAGCGGGAAATTATTAAATTCTGATATTGGTGCATCTCTCCCTTATTCTTGTCGGAGACAGAACTCAGCAGAATGACACCTGCATGCACCTTCCTACAGGATGTTATTCTAAGATGACTGAACAGAAAAAAAGAGGCAGTGATAGCAGCTGAAACAGGTTAGCAGCCGGAAAAACAAGGGCAAGAAGTCTCATGACACTCAACCAGGCTGCTTGGGTATGACGTGACCTTTTCTTCATCTGGGTATTTATTCATCAAAGACTCTCTCTCACTTTTAAACAAGCTTAGGGTGGCATGCTAACACAGAGCTTATTAAGTAGCCATCTTAAAAGACTGACTCCCTGTCATGTTTTAATGGATGGCATTTTTGATGCATCTGGCAGGGTGTCTCATTCAGTTTTTCACTACACTTTAAAGGAGAAGGAATGGGGACAAAAAGCTGAATTAATTAGCTTCTTTAATTACATGTTATCCAAAACATATTCTCCATGGGCGTAATTAACAACAATTTATTTGGACACAGTTTCCTCTTGAAGGAGGTAATGTGGCTAATTGGAATTATTTTAAAGTTGTGTGTTCAGCAATTATGTGCCGTGAGAAATGTGCTGTTTCCAATTGCAGATTTAATAGATAAATTTACAGTGTTTACTGGTTTTGTAAATGCAATAATATTTGAAAGACCTTTGAAAAGACAAAATGCAGAGACGAGCCCACAGGGTAAACTGACTCAATTGCCTGTTCTTAGTTCAAGGAATTGTTCATGAATATTCACATTAATGACAGAAACATTAAAGGCAGAAACAACAAACAGCTTCTCTGTAAGTAGGCTAGAGCGTTTGGATTTTGAAAGACACATTTATGATGGTCTCTGATGAACATCCTGGTAATGCAGCCATTTTCATGAGATTGTTTGGCTGTTGGTAGATTAGCTCTTTGCTTCACACCTTTTTTGTTTGATTAGAAGCTATAGTAACTAATGAAAAGAAGAAGGAGAAGAAAAAACAATAAGCTTTTTAGAAACAGCTTGTGGAAAATATAACCTGGCATGTCAGGTTGGCAATGTCTTTCACTCCACAGCCTTTTGAACAAGCTGCTAACTGTTATTTAAACTGTTTTTCTCCCATAGGCCACAGCATTTCAACTGATCTGTTTTGAGTATTCTTGAATTCATCATGCCGAACAACCCGACCTTCAACAGAAACAGTTTTAAGACAATTGCTTTGAATATGCTTTACCTTCACATGTGAAGCCTATCAGAAGAGCAAAATACTAATTATGTTTAATTATACACTAACCACTATTTGTGAGTACAGAAACTTGTCCTTTTTGCTGGAATTTGTCATTTGTGGTGAAAACTGAATTCATTTATATTCAAAGAAGAGATTTGAAAAGCAGAAAATATAATGAGTGACTTGTAAAACTCCCGAGTCTGAAAATCTCGCTTTGATCAACCTACAGGCCATGACCTGTAGTGTGCAGCACAATACTGTTGTCAATAATGTATTACCATGGAGAGTAATATAGCTAGAATATGAAATACACTCTGACTAAAGAGCCACCACATCTACATCATGTTTGATATACTGTGGCAGAGACAAACTGTAGTCTATGCTGTCACAGTAATGCTGCAGGTTCTCAAAACAGCAGTGTAGAAGAAAATCTTATTTCAGACACAGTCTGGCTGTCCCAGGTGTTCACATCATGAAATCAAAGATTCTTCCTTTTTGATTCCCATAGATCGCTGCATCGTTCAAGGCTGCATGGGAAAAGACGTTCACCTGGGGTGAACAAGATGCTCTTTATCCACACTGACTCTCTAAACACCTTGGTTATTTTGGCTGGGTAAACAACACCAAAAGGTAAATAAAACCAAATTTCCAGCCCAAAATCAGAAGAGAAATAATGTATTAATACATTAAAGTAATGAGAATCGTTCTGTATATATGCAAAGTGTTTGTTAATTAATGTAAACTAAAAGCAGTACAAAAAAATATGGTGTAAAACCATTTTACAGTAATACGAAACATTTGGTTAATTTTTATGGAAATAATGTAACAATGCAAACTAATGTTTGAAAACTATAGCCTAGGTGCATTTAGTTAATTAAAAGACTTTTTCCCATTAGATTTCAGTGTGAAACAGATGGAGGCTTTATGAGGTTTACTATAATGCTGTCCGAGTTCTTTAAGCGATTGCAACCTGAGCCGCTGCAATGACTCTTTTTATTTATTTACAGAACATAGAGCTGTACTGAAACAGATAAGATTTGCTTTTACATTTATTTAGCTGGGACATATTATGTAAGGTATTAAAAATGGCTAATAGCATCTTTAAGTATAGAGCTGGGAATACCTCAGACTGTACTTGATAGTTAGTGCTGCTGATCCTCAATAAATATTTTTTTCCTCCAGTCTAGACACATTTTTAAAGACTTTGCCTTCCAGATTATCCTCTGTTCTTCTTTTTCCCCATACCACACTTCTTTGAACAGTTATCATCTCATCTGATCTGTCACACTGATAAGTTAGAGGCATAGCCGTAATGAAACTTTATGCCTAAATGAGATGCTTTGCTCCGACAAGATAGCTGCTTCAATAAGACATTGCCTTACAAACTGCTGTTTATTTCTTTACAAACACAAACAAAAGGAGAAACAGATGGTTTCATAAAATGAGATGAAGCTGAAACAGTAAAGTGCAAAAGCTGAATGACAAATATAGTCGGAAAGAGACACAGTACATATTTCATGTAAGGGAATTCATAAAGTTTAACACCAGCTTTCTGACAACACATGAGTAATTGTAGTTAATTAGGAATATTTGAAGAGGATTTATTGGATTTACAAACAATTCCAGAGATCTCCAAATGTGAGGATCCCCTGCCGAGGAGCTATATATTCATGTATACAGAACCATTTATTTTGCATGTGAAGCAATAATTTTAAGTGATAGTAATAATATAAAAATGTGTTGTTTGTAAAATAAAAAGTGACTTATATATTGTCATTCTACTAAGTCAGAGAAACATCTATAAAATTTTTGAATCAATTCAAATTTATTTAAATAGCACTTTTCTCAGCAAATATGAAAAAAACCTGTTTGAACTAAATGGGTGTCATCAGAATGAGAGTCCAAACAGCTGAAAAAAGTAATCCATGCGTCTCCAGTCCATCAGTTATTGCGTTTTGAAGTGAAAAGCTGCATGTTTATAATAAATAAATCTATCATTAAGGATTTCAAAACTTCAAACAGTTGCTTCTAGCTAAAATATGAGTCCTCCATCCATAACACTTTCACCAGTGAAAAAGTTGTCTTGTCTAAATCATGAGTGAAATATGCATAGAAGCACTGTTTAAAAGCAAAAACAGTGCTAAATAAATATGATGGTGGATTTTGACGTGAGAGGACAACAGGGGATGGACTTTTTCACTGGAAGAAGCGTTATTTCTTGTTTCTTAATGATGGATTTGGTTTTTTTAAACTTTAATTGGTGGACCAGAGTCCTGTGGGTTTTTGTGATGTTTTATCAGCTGTTTGGACTCTCATTCTGATGGCACCCATTCACTGCACAGGATCCATTGGTGAACAAATGAAGTAATGCTTAATTTCTCCAAATCTCCAATGAAGAACCAAACTCATCTTCATCTCAGATGAACCGAAGGTCAGTAGCTAATATTCATTTTCGAGTAAAGAGAAAATGTATAGTAGAAGAAATCATTTTAACCAGTCTTCCTTATTCTCTTTTCCTCATAGCAACTTCTGAAACCTCCTACAACAGCCTGCGACTTTGTATATAGCTTTGTCTTCCCCATAACCGTTTTCTTTGCACTTTTTGTTTTCTTTATTCATCGCTCTTTGTATTCAGTTCATTTTCATTTTTCGCTCTCAGCGTCCCATTCAATCTCACCTTCTTCCAAATCTCTCTCTTCTCCCACATTCTTTTTTCATGTCTTTCTGATCTTCTCCTACATCATCCCTCCCTCCTCTCGTCATAAGCCCCCTGCTCTGTGTGCACCAGCCCCTGCTCATCTTCTTAATCTTCTTACACAATTTGCATATTTTCTCTGTAATTTTATACGCTCACAGTCTTTTTTCTCTTCTCCCAGGTTGCATTTAAATAATACAAATCTGTTCTATATTTGTCAACTCTGTGATGATCTTACATTTTTGAATATAATTGAATATGTTCCAGCCTTTGGAAGCTGGTGCCAGAGGGCCTGAAAATAACAGAGAGGCATCTGGAGCCCCACTTTATAGATCTAGATTCCAATCATAATGAAAGCCGTTCGCCATGTTCTTTGCCCTGGGGGCTCCTGTCCTCCAGCGGTCTGACCAATAGACATTGTAGTGAAGAAGTGTGTCAACTTTCAAAGGATAGATGAGCTTATATCATCTCAGAATAACACAGTTCAAAGTAGCAAACCATGGATATTCAGATGGAAAAAACATTCATGCAGTGCCTCAGTGTTTACTGTACGCTAATGAAATAGACCACACAAACAGTTATGAAAGATGTCATGGTGTTTATGCTACCATATTTCACTTAAAAGTGCTTTTATTACTCAGTCAAAACTACCAACAGTAGTTGGATTTTGTTGATACTGATAACTGAAAACAGGCTGACAGTTTTTAAAATTAATGGCTGACAACTTTCCACCAAGCGCAAAATAGTGCTGAACTTTAAATGTTGTTTTAATATTACTTATATACTATTATGGTATTTATTAATATTTGGAAAAAGCTTTTTTTATATTTAAATTTTTTTTTTAGATTTTAGTTAGTAATTTTGTAGTTTTTATATATTTTGCTTTTATTTTAGTTTTAGTAATTTTAGTACTTAAACCTATTTTATTTTATTTAAGCAATTAAGTCTTTCATCTAATATTTAAATTTTATTTTATTTAAACTTTATTTCAATGAACAAAAACAACAGTTTGTTTTAGTTTTAGTTAATAATAACAACACTGAACTTTATTATAAAATTAGCAATAATAACATAACGTGTAAGTGTTTTTTTTTTTTTTAACAACCCGAATTCCGGAAATGTTGGGACGTATTTTTCAATTTGAATAAAAGGAAAACTAAAAGAATTTCAAATCACATGAGCCAATATTTTATTCACAATAGAACATAGATAACATAACAAATGTTTAAACTGAGAAATTTTACAATTTTATGCACAAAATGAGTTCATTTCAAATTTGATGCCTGCTACAGGTCTCAAAATAGTTGGCACGGGGGCAACAAAGGGCTGAAAAAGCAAGAAATTTTGAAAAGATTCAGCTGGGAGAACATCTAGCAACTAATTAAGTTAACTGACATCAGGTCTGTAACTGTGATTTGAAAGTCTTGCAGTTTTCATTTTATTCCAATTTAAAAAATGTCCCAACATTTCCAGAATTCGGGTTGTAATAAATTAAATATAATAATAATAAGAAGAAGAAGAACTATTTACTATTCCCGCAAAGGCTATTTTTGTTATTTTTATATTATTGTCTTACTATTTATGAATCATGCACAAGTAAGGGAGAAAAAGTGAAATTGATTAATCTTTAAAAATTACATACATACCTCTATTTGTAATTCATCTAAATATTTGAGCCACCAGTTGCTTCAATTCAGAATTTCTTGGACTGCTTTTCTAGACAATCAAACTACTGATCTAGTTGGACCTAATGACATTACTGCAGTTTGCCATCATGTAAAGAAGTGAACCCCTATATGACCTTGTCTGTAAAATCACTCCAAGTCCTCGGAAAAAGGAAATCGCTGAAAAATGGCAAGAAAAAAATGCAATGTATGTCTTTCGTCAATTTGCTTGTGTTTACCACAATGGCCTTATATTTTGCTTGTACTTTCATCTTTTCCTCAGATTTTGATGTTTTGCTCTGTTTCGCAGACTGCTGGTTTACATTACTCCTGATGGCTTGTTTTCCTCCTTTGATGTTGCAGCGCTCTTAAAAGTCTGTCCGAAGCCGTAAGGAGAACGAAGCACTTCATATCGATATAATGCCGTAGTCCTCATACACTCTGCTTGCGATCCATATTCCATTGATTCTCTATGACTCTTCACACTTGTTAGATGCTCGTGAATTGCAGGCCCTCTGCAGTAAAAGACTCTGTTCTGTTCGCCTCTCCAGTGAATCGAAATTCTCTCTGTGTATAACATGGCTGTATGCTTCACAGGCTTAATATTTCACACTTAGGGAGAGCCAGCATCAAAGAATACACAACTGCTGCATTTTACAACAGTGTTGGTCGCTGTTGTGCGCAGTTTATTCCATCGTTAGTTTTTATATAAAGGGTTCAGAGATCTTTTTCGTCATGCTTTACTCCCACTGAGGCTTTGGCTTCCAGCTGCCAAGCTGAATGAATGCTCCTGATGAAGAAATGGTTCATCCGGGTATAATAGCAACAGATCCTGGGAGTTTACACTCTGGCTGTGAGACATGCCGCAAGGAATGAGTACAGGATTCCCGACTGGAGCCCGTCAGGATTGTGCTGTGATTATTATGATCCATGAAGAGCAAGGGCTGATTGTGGAGTGTTTCATTCCAAACACTTTCTTGGGTCGATGACAGTGGAAGCTTGTTTTCACCAAAGGGATAAAAAAAAGTCAATAAATAAAAAAGGTAACTGATTAAAAAAAAAAAAATCTCAAAATTCAGGCTTCCATAGCAATTCCATAGATTTGCTAATATAAACTCTGAAGTCAGACTGTTTTTCTTGCAATTCTGAGTTTCAATCTTGCAATTCTGACTTTTTTCTCTGTATTTTGAATTTGTGTCTTGCAATTTCTATTTTTCTAATAATAATCATTATCGTTATAATGTTGAAATTGTGGTGTGGACTTATTCTCAAAGAACTAGAATGATTATTAAAACATTATAGTTGTAGTTATGGTCCTCAGTGTTAAAGACTCTTTAGAATGATTTTTTTTTCCCAGCTTATGAATGATAACATTGACAGTCAAACAGAATACCCAAGTTAAAAGAGGTTGAGAACTTAAAGCAACAGACAATGTAACAGAAATGTGTGTTTACAATAAACAGAATGTTATCATGCTTTTGTGTGGATACTTTATACTTATAGTTATGTTCATCATTCTTGGTGTGAACGAGCCTTTTATTGACTTTGACACACAGTCTTTACTGTTTTATTTACGGTTTTATTTTATTTGATTTTTTTTATACATGTTTCTGCATGTTGGTTGAACCACTTTTTCTAAGAGTTTTTTAACCTAGTGAAATCCAGAATTTTGATTGAATTTCAGTATAATAAGGCTATGGGCGGTCTTATGCATTTTGAAATGGGCTCTATGCATGGGACGTAGCCTACGTATTTCCGGTTAAATCTCAGGCCGCTTACAAGCTTCCAGTCTATATTCAACCATAGCGGGAATGCATTACCAGCCACAATCTTTTGTCCGTGAACGATTAATATAAACTAATATTTATAGCTTGTGTTGTTAGAATATAACAGTAAGTATACCACATTAATATAATACTAAACTTATTTAACAAAGAGTTCCATAAGTTTAAACATCCATGAGGGTGGTTTGTCCCGTTATTGCTGTGTCCCGTTTTGTCCCAGCAACATACCTTGGATGAAAAAATTTTTTTTTAAAAATTAAAAAAAAAAATCACAATAAGTGGTCTACATCAGGTAAGACCTAATAATTTACTATATTACCGAGCACATTGTATGCCTATTGTGAACACAGCCGCTGTGTTTGCATGTTTATTTAAAACCTCTTCTGTGGGTCTGGGCAATACATGTTAACTACACTCTAAAAAATGCTGGGTTAAATACAACCCAGCGCTGGATATAATATGGACGAACCCAGAAATTGGGTTGTTTAGACCCAGCGGTCGGGTTACTGCCCAGAAGGCTGGGTTAAACATTTAACCCAACTGTTGGTTGAAAACAACCCAGCATGTGTTCTGTCCAATATATGTGTGTATGTATATATATATATATATATATATATATATATATATATATATAAAACAAACAAAGGTATAGAATAAATTGACCATAAAAATGTTGTATACATTATGAACAGTACCATATCCACATTATTGTGTTTTGTCTTTTTCTGCAAGGCCTAATCATATAGGCATGTTATATATTATGAATATAGCAAGATATGAAAAGATAATGTAACAATATTATACTGTCATGAATTTACAGTCTACTCCTACCTTATTGTCTCAGTGAGTCTTGCAAACAGGACCACCAGGCCCTGGCTTGACTCTCTAGGCATACCAATGGGGCATGTTAATATTATTAACCAAAGTTTATTAATTATATATGTCATTCATTAAAGTATTTGATAATTCTCTTACACTTACCATTGTTCAAGGTTTGTGCCAACTCTGCTCCATTTCAGTGCAGTTATGTACAGGAGGAACAATCTGTGCAGATAATTAAATTGGATTACATACTGAATTCAGATGCATTTTGAATTACTTTCAGTTGCATTTTAAATTGTTACATTGTAAATGAACATATATTTTGAATTAAATTATGAAGAATTAATAATCTGTATAATATTACAAACACAATACACTGTTCAGTAATATTTAAAAGTATTTCCCTATCCCTTAACCATTTCTGATCTTGTTTGCTTTTTTTACTGAACAGCTTCACCATGTTTGTGTTAGAAAACTGCTATATTAAATGTAAACAATCAATTCAAGCTTCAGGGTACAGATAATAAAATAATTGAACATATAAGTATAAACTGTCAGAATTAAGGTGTATTATGATATATGGCAATCTAAAAATAGGTACAGTATTTAAAATACTTAAATATCAATTGGAGACGTTCACCACAGCAAACACCTATCAGAGCCACATGACAGATGCAAACAACTGTGGATTAACTTTCCAGGAGCTCTGTTGTTATTGCTACTATTTCTTAGGGGTCATAAAACTTAAAGTGAATGGCGTTTAAAGCTAAACTCTATTTAAGTGCTGATCAAATCGGCGCAAAAGTCATGCAGCATTATCCAGCCTTATTAAGGTTAGCTAGATTTGCTAGAATTTGCACAATACTCACCCTCATGTTGTCGATGTAACTTAAAAGTCTTTAAAATGCCTTTCTCTGTTTTGGTTTGATAGCTGGTAGACTCGCAATGTGATGGACAGCATTTACAATAATTCAGGGAAGTTCTTGTAAACTGAAAAGTCATCTTCTCCTCGGTCATTTTGAAAGCTTGTCGTTAAGAGGCTTCCGGCGCAGCACGGAATATAAGTAAGGGTCCTGAGGAAAAACGCAGAAGTGACCGTACATAGAGCCCATTATTTGGTGTTACAAAAGGGCTCTGTGTGAAATTAGTGATGATAATTTAGAGTTTACAATTTTTTTTAAATAATCTGTGTGTGCTGTTGTTTGGTTTGTTTTGTAAAATGAATTGTGTATGTGTAGGTATTGTATAATGTTTTCGATAATTGAAATAAAGGTATGTTGAAATTCAATTCTCTCTCTCAATAAGAAATAATAACTAGTCAATGTAGTTTCATTCTTGTAATGAATTTTTGTCTTCATTATAATATCAAAACAGTTGTATCACTCTGACATTTCTGACTTTATGCCCCCAAAAATATCCAAATGAATTTTAATGCAGAAATCGCTCAAATAGAGGAGGTGTATTCAAGCCTTTATATGTATAAATTGCATTTTTAATGTCTTTTTTCGTAAATAAATAGATCTGTCATTGACCCTGATATCAAAGGTCTCCAAATACTTCTCTATGCCAAATCCAAAGCCTTGTGTGTCTCACACTAACTTTAAAAAAGTGAGACAGTATACGGCCTTATATTTCATATTAAGTGCAGAGATGGTTTGCTTAGTCACGCAGACTGGGCGTGCCTGATTTGGCCTGCTGAAATGTGAGAGCCGTAAGAGGATTGCAGTGGTTTCCTGCTGGCCAGCTTTAATCAGTGCAGAACTGCAAATGTCTACAGCCACAGATTATGCAGGGATAACATGACAAGGACCCAGTACTGCCAGCCTGACTAGATAACACATGGGGCACTGTACTTACTAATGAGACAGCGAAGAGGAGCGCGGAGAGAGCAAGAGTCATATGTGTGTGTGTGTCCATGTCTGTAAGAGGTAAACCGCTGTGCATTGTTTGTGCCCATGAGGATTGTCTTCATAAGCCCTGCAAAATGCGGTATGTGAAGTCAAGCGTGTATGAGCCATATCTTTGTTTTTCTCTGTTTGCCTTTGAACGCAAATCAACATTTGTTTACTTCTCTTTGTACATGGGTGTGCACGTGTGTGTTTATGTGAGTTTGTGCACATCGCCCGGGGCCAGATAATGCAAGAGAATGCCAGTGAACCTTGTAAGAGCTACTGTCGTAATCCGGCCAGTGCAGATGCAACCAAGCTGAAACAATACCGATCTATCGGACTATTCGCGCTGACCTGAGATCAGAGACTGGACTGAACTGGCAAGCAGGCTCTGACTCTTACCTTATGAAACGATGCACATGATTCATCGCCTGAATGACTTCATTCCTTCAGCATGACAGAAAGCTCTACAACACCGACCGTCTCTGATAAAGACTACCCAACAAACCCAATGAGGAGGCCAAGGTTGGCAAACACAAAAGGACAGACAAATAGCTTCTATTGTATGACAGAAATAAAGATGATTTTGAGACACACCATTAAAGCTTTTTGATATGTTAAAACTGTGGTGTAAAGTAGAGTTCAGTGTGCTGTCGAAATCAATTATCCACCGCCAATAGAGCGCAATTGGAAAGCATGGAAATAGAGACTGAGCGGAAATGCTGGGACAGAAAATGAAATGGCTCGTCCTGACCCTCCTCGTTTGAACATACTGACTAAGCAAACTACGTAAGACTGCCTCTTATTGATTTATTATTTAAGTGTCTGTTGTGAAAAATTACTGTGCTGCTGCCTACGGACCAATTCCCATTGTTGCCAAAAAAGAAAAAAAAAAATACAATTTGTGCAATTTACCCCTCATTAAAATAAATAAACAAATAAATGAAATGCACAGAACATTGCTTTAGGGGAAAGCAAATTTGGTCCTGATGCTGTTTTCCTCCTATCCAATCAAGGTAATCTGCTGACACGAAACTCTTGTTAAACATTGTAATGCAGACAGATTAATGTGCAGAAAGCTTGATAGCACCCAACAAGCTCTTAATTAAAAGTGGGATGTAGGTATAGATGTGGAATATTTGCTGGAAGTGTTTCGAAGGAGACTAATTGGTGTAATAATTGCTGAGACACAAATAGTTCAATTAGAAACTGATTGTCTCATTACAGCGGTATACAAGTTGACAAGTAGCTGAATTCCCCAAGGCTCAACAGGAAGAGAGTGTGACACTATGAAGCGTTGGTGTGCAGATAACCTGGTTGCAGGGTTGCCAGTACTGCATAACAAAATCAACGCAATGGCCAATCAAAAATAGCCCAAAACTAGCCCATTGACACTAGCCCAAATTCAAAATTCAAAATATGCCACTCCCACACCTTAAATAAATAGTCTGCACTCAGTTTTATGCATTATACACAATTTCAGTAGTAGTAATCAAAAACACAGTTGCTGCATCCGAAATCTAAGAGTTTAGGTTGAAATGAACTTCATGACTTCATTAAAAATATATGTTCTATGTAGTATGAAAATGAGTAGAATGAAAGAAATTTGAATGTGCTATATCTGTTAATGTTGTTGCTGTCTTGTGACCTACCAGCATCAGTTGCATTGCTTCACTGCCATTCATAAATGCTCGCCATCAAATGCACACTCCAGAATCAGAAGTAGTAAGTCATCCATCTACTGTTTTTCAAATGATTCAAATTATTTCATACATAATACTTACTAGTATAGTGTAATTCAAATGATGAAACAACTGTCTTTTTCTTTTAGTATAGGCTATATTACTGTTTTGGCATACTGTGTTTTGCCTACTATATAGTGTGGAAGAAGGAATATTCAAACGCTCCTTTTTTTTTTATAAAGGAGCTCAAAATTTCCCTACCAGTGCCTTTCTCTCACAAAACTTAACATCTAGCATCTAGTTTTATAATTGATAGAATATAAAATGTTTCAATACAAGGATTTCAGTCAAACATAATTTATTTAAAATGTCAAACCTTTAACTCACAAATGAAAAAATCAACCAGCGACAACAGTTCTGCAGGACTATAATGGAAGTTTCCTGATCGCTGGGTGATTCCAGTGGGCTGTTTTTATCACTCTACCTGATTTTCTCAAGTGACAGTGAGGTAAAGTATAGGTCTCTGCAGTACACTAGGGGGTGTTGCCCAATCAATTAAGGGCATTTACTAATCTGTGGGCATTTACACTGCTAAACCCGATTTGCTCTAAGCCACTGGGGGCTAGGTTTAGGCGTGGGGTTAGAAATGGACCTTCATTATTTTATCCGGTCAGGTAAAGTGGTTGATAAATGCCCTCTGATTGGGAAATGGCTTCTGTGATGCTAAGACCCCTTTCTCAGTGACAGTTGTGTTTAAGGGTTAGGTCAGGAAAAGGGCATCATTTTCATGATATGATTGAAAAATACCCACTAGTTTATAAACACCCACAAGTTTAGAAAAGCCTTCTTTTGTCTTGAAGAGATGCTTTTCCAATAGTTTCAAAGTATCCCAGTTCTGTGGGAAAACTGCAGACTTGGCAACCCTGCTTGGGTGATTGAGTTTTGGTGAAGGAGTTGCTTTATGTTTGTGAATGCATCTTGATGGCTGTCACAGTGTTTGAAGTAATTAACTGTTTGGATACCTTGGAGGCTGAGTGTGTGTTTTTGTGCGTCGGGGAAAGTTTGCATATAACCGCTCATGGAGTGTGTTCACCGTTGTCTTTGTACGCAATCCTTTAAAGAGACTGTGGGGATTGAGAGTTGGGCCCTGCTTTGATCACACTGGATAGGGACTGCTGGCACAGGCACACTGAAGAGTTTGCTTCAAGCCTGCAT
>JAFVLL020044455.1:0-35961 GCA_021397915.2 Tor tambroides | reverse complement strand
TTAGACTCACTTTTTAAGATGTCTGCAATGAGATCCACATCAGTGGTGAGTTTCTTGATTTGATCAAGGTTTGCCAAAGTCACTATTGGCACATACTGGTCACTGTCCATTTGCGAGATGAGGTACATGTCGTTGGCTAGATTCTCCCTGGAAAAGGATAAGAGTCAGGTCACCATCAATCCTACATCGACTCAACATCCTCAAGCTTTTAAAAACATTCACTACAGTTCAAAAGTTTGGGGTCAGTATGATTTTTAATTGGTTAAATAGTTTTAAATTAATTCTTTTCTTCAGCAAGGATACATTAAATTGATCAAAAGTGTAGTGAACATCCAAACCTACATTGAGATTCTTGTAAGCATATCCCACATACTCAAATGCTATGTACTCTTAGTTAAAAATTGCATAAGTGTATCATCTCAATGAGATATTAACACATTGATTTAAGGTACTGTGTCAGGATACGTTATGTTTAAAAATAGCTGTGAACTTCGGGTAAGTGCACCGAACAGGACCAGTTACAAATCAATAAGCTGACTCAATGTGATCAGTTATGAAGATGCTAGTAATTACCTAGAGAGGCAGAACTCCAGTGTTGCCTTCAACTGATCCCGAAGGTCTTCAAGCTGTCTGGAGGAGTCTGAATCATCCCCCCCTGCACAAAAGAATAAATCAAATGATCAATTATTTAACAATGTTATAGTTATTAATCCTTAATGATTGATTGTGTTGACTTGTGTCATAGTAAACGTGCATAACTGTAAACAACTGTAATAAGAGTAGGCTGACAACAATGAACAAAAGAGCAAAAGGATATTACCTTTCATACTGGTGTTCTGGTTTGACACAATGCCCTTCTCACTGGCTGAGCTTCCCATGTACACTGATTCTGGCTGTGCTGCAAAGGGCAGCTCTACAGATGTAGATACCTGCTGTTCCTCATTCCAGTTCCCTTTGTCTTCACTGTTGTTATAACCTATTGACAAAAACAAATCAGAACCTCTTTAGACTGATAAGGACGGTATACACCAATTTAACTTAAGCACAGTCATTTTTGGAGGGGTACCTCCTGAGATGCAGTTTGATGGGTCATCGGCCGCTTCTACCCATGACTGCTGAGAATCTGGGCAGGTTGGAGCAGAGGCCTCCGGTTTAGGCATGTAATTGGCCCATGCCTTCGCATTGGGATTGAGGTCTGAGATTTTGGAGGTTTCCTTTAATAACCAAAAAAACATGGGTTATCAGTTTGGTACATGATTATGAATCAAAAGCATGTTCAACTATGGGCTGAACCAATGCCTTTACAGTCACGCTACTAAATCATGGTCAGTGGTCATTTAATGTGGATTTACTGCATTACATAAAATACAAAAACCAAGTAGCATCTGCAAGCAAATGATGCTAGAGTTTGTTTTTTTTAGAATGGACTAAAATTAATAACTTTTCACGATGGCAACCTCACTTAATAAAAATAAAATATATATTTTTGGAAATGTCATTTAGTTTGATATTTTTGTTACCTAATGCAATGACATTCATACACTTTTCACTGGGGCTAAAGTGTCCAAATAATTTGTAGGGCTACTGTATAACCAAGCTCAAAGCTGGTTAAAGAGTACTTACAAGTTCACTATGAGCATTCTGCCAGTCCCATACACAAGATCCTTCAGTGGCAAACAGGTTATAAGGATAGGGTGCTATGAAACCCATAGAGGTCTGGAAATCCTCTGGGAAAACAGACTCAGATTCAGCATCCTGCTCAACATTTTGCATGGTAAGGCTTGCCTCAGAGACAACGTTGTCCCATGCTGACACCAATGCACATGCCTCTATTTGGTTATCAGAAAACAGGACATGTGGTTCTTTGGCCCACGCTGGAAGGCATTGACTAGAGTCCACCTCATCGCTCAACTCTGATTTCCCAAGAAGGTCTGACACCATATTCAGCATGCCTTGCTCTGCCTCCATTTCATCCGAGCCCTGAGGGTTTTCCACCTGCACAGGAACCGTGAATTGATCTTTATTGAGAAAATATATCTCGTAAGATGGCAAGGTGGCGTAAACGTCAACCTGGTCAGGCTCTACTGGTAACGGAATTGCTGTATTTACATAAGTAGCTTTATCACTCATATCATCAACAATGACTTTCAGATCAGATTGATCAAAGTCAAGAACTCCAAGACTGCTTGTTATAAGTTGGGAAACATGAGGCATGGTAGTTGTCGAGCTCTCAACGGATGCATAATCACTACCATGGACTTGTACGGCGCATGACTGCGGAGCTCCAGTTTCAAGTGATAGTCTCGCAGTACTCACAAGAGGAATGCCGCGGTCAACAACATCTCCTCTGATTTCCCCCATGTCATAAAGGTCTCCATGCTCCTGAATGGATGTAACTGAAGATCTCTGAGTGTCACTGGCTGGATACTCTGAAGAAGAGTCCAGATACTGGCAAGTGCTTTCCCTTGTGCAGTTTATTGACAATGAAGAGCAATCAAATGTCTTCAAAACTTCAGGTTGGCATGGTAGTTGAGAAAGTGTTTGTACATCACAGCTAGCAGAACAAACAGATTTCAAATAATCATTGTTGTTATTCCCATCATTTAGGCAATTAAGCAGCTCTAAAGTCGGTACGAGTCCCTGCGGTTCAAGTTCTGACATTTCGGTTTCACCATCATCTGCACACAAACAAATCTCAGCCAGTACCTTCTGTTCATCCTCACTGAAGCTTTTGCTGGCAATATGCGTCTTCTCATCATGTTGTAAACAAGGCTTTCCTATTTCATTGTCCACGACTTGCTCTTGTGCTGCTGCCGGCAGTTCGCTTCCCAATCCCACCTGTATTAAATAACTCATTGCAATGCTTTCTGGATGTCTTTTATTACAGACATAATTGTGTGATGTGTTTACAAACCAGGTGGCATTGCTCTGGAAGAGATATTCCTCAACAGGACAATCAGAATTGGGTACATGTACAGAGTTTGTGTGAACGTCATCAGAAACAGAAGAACTCGAAGGACTTACATTGTGATGATCAGCTTCTACAGATTTACCAGTGACTTCCATCAGATGTTCAAAGTTCACAAAAGCATTTGTAGGAAGCAGAGATGGACTCATGTCACATGGTTCAGCATTTGCAAAATTTGCATTTGGTTCTACATTCTGTTCCCCGTTTGGACTGTCACAAGATTCTGACACAATCTTTGCCTGGTCAGTGGGAAAAACACCGCAAGGGTAAACATGTGTTCTCAAAGTCATGTCCAACTTGTCGTCTTTTGCATTACAAGTGAAATCTAAACAAATATCTTCAGCATGAAATGGACTGCTCAAACTCTGAAATGCACCAGCAACCTTGAACATGTCAGATTCATTTGTCTGCCCTTCACTTTGCAATTTACTGCACTGGCAAGGATTCAGAATGACCTCCTCCTGTGTTGCTATTTGCCTTGGTTCGACTCCAACTCTACAACAGGAAGGTGATTTTGACAGGTTGTCTTCTTTATCAGAAGTCAGTGGGGTTTCAGGGCAATACTTTAAATTTTCAATGTCTTCAGAGGCATCTTTACAAGAAAACCCTTGGTTCTCTGTCTCAACTAACTTTTCTGATGCAGATGTGCTGACAGCTGAGAAAGCTTGAGGCATTTTTTTGAGAACTTTCTCAGTCGGGGTTTTCTTGGAAACACATTGATCTGATTCCACGATAGCTACGTTAAGGTTTGGAGATCTATCTACTGCGTTTCTCAGAGAAGAAATGAAGGAATCGACATTATCTGACACAACTGGTTTCTTCTCCACCTTTAGGTTCATTGATTCTCTATTATCATCATTTCTGCATTGATTTTCCAGTTCTAATTCATCCGGAGGACCATTTAGATCTTGCTGAGAGGGTCTCAACATAGATTCATCAAAAACAGTGTTATGCACGTTGAGCTCAGAATCACTCTCCAGATCTGTGGCCTTGTAACCAGAGTTACTATAAAGATCATGGTTGTTAAGTAGGTCAGCAGGTTCCCCCTGTGGCAATGCGGTATCTGTACTTGACTTCAACACAGACATCTGTCCATTTTTCGCCAGCAGATCTGGGGAGGGTTGATCAAATACAGCAGTAGAGGGAGAAAGTGTGTTCTCTGTATCTGTACAAAACGTGGAAACGTCATTTTCAGATAAAGACTTTTCATTTTCTTGAGCAGGAAATGGTTTTAGAAGATCTGGGAGGGCATGTTCTTCATTTTGAAGCGCTAAATTTAAAGGTAGACTTGTCGAAGACCCTGTCTCTGAGGGACCTTTTTCTGTTTGTTGTGTTGTTGTAATTTCATGTGAAGGCTCTGAACCCGATATTGTGCGGTCTTTCGGGAGTAATGAATTATCAAACAAAGCCTTTTCAGAGACAGCTGGAGCACTTGCGTACCTGACTGCGTCAGCTTCTGTCACAGGCTGGTGCCCACACTCGCTCCCAAGATCCTCTAAATCAATCAAGCAGATGCTGTAGAAACTCTGTTCTTTTTTAAAGCCACGGTCAGTGATCAACAGTCCAGAATTTCCCTCTTCTGAGTCATCCAGATTTATTGAGCTCCTAGAGTATTTATTGAATGGAGGGGTGGCATGCTTTGGCGTGAACACAGGTTTTGATTGTACATCCCATAGTGTCTTATCTTGTTCCCCTTTTGCAATAACGGAGAAATCAGAGTGTTGGTCCTTTAAAATACATGACGGACTAATGCCCAGGGTATTTCGTCCAAAGGTAGTGTTCTCACTCTTGCCATCTCTAGTTAATTCTGTGGAATTCTGTTGACCATCACAAAACCATTTTGCTCTCATTATGGCATTTTCAGTTATTCTCCGTTTCACAGAATCCAATGTTTCAGTTTCCTTAATTTGGCAATTGTCTCTACCGTCTCTCCCTATTTCACTGGCATTTCCTTTCTGGACCGTAGCCTCGTGGATAGGTGGATCGCCGACAGGTGGGTCCCAAAATGCCATTCCTTCCTGTACACTGCTACCGCCCTCTTTAATGAGGTTGAGACCTGCTGACAAGTTTGTGGAGGAAGCATTACAACTGGTATCTAAAGCAGCGTTCACGTTCCCATTTTCAGAAGGCTTCTCGCCGGCCAGATCGGCGACAGACCAAGCGCAGTCTCTGACGTCTTTCGCTGTGGAGCCCTCAGGAATGGCTGCCTGAAGAAGACTTGTTCTCTCGCTGACCAGGTTAGGGTTCAGTTCTTTGCTGAAACAACACCCCATATTTTAATTTGTGAAAGGACGTCTATGCAAACCGGTGAACGAAAACTAGCTCCTCTCACGAGCTCCACGGAGAGGGAAAGAGAGACAGAGGCACACGCTATGGCTGCTTACCCCCTCCCCAGACCCAAAATAGCACATTTAAAATTATACAGCTGACTCACATGGGCCCATCACTCAAATTGGAACTCTCTTCAATGGACGCTGCACTTGCATTGTATGAATGGGATCAGCAACTTGGCAAGGTCCCAAAACACAAGGGTGGTTCACACAACCGCCTGTTAAGCCCTTTCACAACGTCCAAAGCTGGGCGGGGTGTCTCAGTTGTTTCTCTAGTAGGTTTTTATTCCCCAATCACAATTACTTAACATATTTCAAAAGACTAACAGGTGATATGTAGGTTATAGCCTACTTTACCAAAAGGGGAATCTCTTTCTCCTTTGCTTCCTGTGACTTCTGCACCTGTGGCTCCACGATAGTTTTTCCTTCCTGGTCTGAAGTCATGAGCTGTCCAGGTTCTAGCTCCGAACGCAGAGCTCTCCAGACCACCAGGGAACTATGGATGACGAAACAATGGAGAAAAATCAATTACAAATCATTTACAAAATCAATTCTATTGACAACATATCCAAGGCAACCTAATGGGGAGCATCCCAAGTAATGTGTTATAAGATTCAACAATATTCACAGTAAATAAAAATAACACCAATTACCAACCAGTTATACTTATACTTGCACTTCCAATATTGTTCAAAAGTTTTAGAGATTTGTAAAATAAATACAACTTTTATTCAGTATTTGACGGTAAAGCTGTAACGAAAATTACCATTTCAAATAAATGCTGAAATTTATTCAATATGAAAAAATTAATCATAATTTCCACGAAAACATTAAGCAGTACAATGATTTCTGAAGGATCATGTGACACTGAAGAAAGACTGGAGTAATGGCTGCTGAAAATTCAGCTTTGCTATCACAGAAATATAAACTACAGCTATTTTAAACTATAATAATATTTCACAATATTGAAGTTTTTACTGTATTTATCAAATAAATACAGCCTTGGTGAGCATAAGAGATTTTTTTTAAACAATTATAAATATTAATGACCCCAAACTTCTGAACAGTAGTGATATATATATATAATCTGTAATTCACAACTGTTTATATTATAATACTTTATTTAAAAACACAAACAACTCCATTATCATTATCAAATCAAAAACTTCTCATTTTCTACTTACAGTTTTGACAATATGTACAAATTCTTAAACCATCTGAGGGTCCCCCCCCCCCCCCCCCAATCTGTACAGTAGAGCTGACTGGTCAATATAACTACTGGGGAAAGCATCTCTGAATGAGCTGACCTCATCAAAACCTACAAAGACTTAACATGCTGAAAAAGGAACTGTCTGTTACTGAAAAGTGTTTGAAATACCAGATATCTCAAATTGATTACTGTCTTTAACAGACTCCAAGATTGCATTCACGAGAAACCCACTCTTTAAACACAAGTTGTATAGTCATTTAAACAGAATCTGAGTAAAAAGCATCTATGCTGTAATCAAAACAACTGTTATAAAATATTATATAGGCACATTTATGCAAACAAACATCAATAATGCATATACATCCAAAATAAGATCATTCTACCACGTGTTTTAACAAAATATTTAATGCACTTTAAAATTGAATAAATTAGGCATCTAGGGGAAGATAATATACGCATTTAACATTTGCTTGATCGTGTTATCATAAAAAAAACATATATTTGATCTGCCAAATGCGAATGCTGACTCAAAACAGTCCTTTCAAATGACACATGGTTGATGTTTACATTATGGCAGTACGTAAACATGACAGCACCGCAATGCATAACCACTTAAAATTACCAATATTTAAATGCTGCGTTATAAAACGACATGTGAGAACCATATGCAAATTACATGATGACTGAAAATTACATAAATGTACAGGAGATGTCAAATCAACTCAATCCATATGTCAAAGCACATGAATGCTGCAGGCCACAAACAAACAGACAGCTGCTAGCTGAACCAGTCAAACGATCCTTCTCTATAAAGTTAACTGCACACGAACATATCAAAAACAAACTTTAAAATCCTTAAAATCTTCAACTATCAAACATAAAAATGTCAAACATCCATCAAACCGCTTATTTAAACCGAAAAGCAATAAGAGTGTCTGTGTTAGCCTACATGCTAAAGACTGGCAGACATTGAGAAGTAATACAGCTAGCCTGTACAGTTAGCGCAAGCTGCTAACTTCAAATGGCGAAGAAACACTTCAGGTATTCATTTTTGGATCAAATTACTGTCTAAAACTATACAGGGATTAAAAGCTTGATTATATATGCGCAATAATCGCGCGTATGAGTTTCCACTCACCTGTTTCTGCTCTCCGCGCACGGGAGACTGTTTGCGGCCCGAACGTCTGACTTTCACGGACAAAACTTAGAAAACAAATCCACAAATCCGTGCAGGAAACTTTCAAACCACCACAAAACCTTCAACAGCCTCCAAATACCACCAGCTCCTCGATATCAGGCCTGATAGTGAACTTTAAAGGTCTGTTTGGTGATGTTTAAGTGACTGGCTAACGTTTGTTGTCGAGATGGTAACGACACGAGAGTGAATGTGTGTTATTCTTCAAAACGGCTTAAGTCTCAGTGCGAGAAACGCGACTAACTATAACTGTACGTGCTAGTTAAACTGCGATATGATAAGAAACGGAGTCACACGCCTCTTCCCTCCCTGTGTATTTGTGTCCGGAGTTGAGCTTCACTCTCTCGGCCAAACCGCACCACAAACTCCCGCCCAGAGCCGCTTTATTGACTAGCCCGCCCACTCTCCACTGCGGCCCTTTCAATAACTCAACGGCTGTATCTTCAATCCGCGTTTGGCTGCAGTTCAATGAACGCTGTCGATAGAGGGCGCTATAAGACAACGAATTGTGAGTGCTCTGACGTCCATAAAATTAAAAAGTTAAAAGCTTTTTGGTAGTTATGCTATTGAATGAAGGCATAAGGTGCTTAAATTTAAAGCGAGTGACTGCATTTTGTGTAAACAGAAGCTTTTTTATTTATTTTTATTAGCTACTTGTCCATTACCTCATCACAATAGACCCTTTTTTTACACTGATCTAAATTATGTTGGTGCATAATAAATGTACATGTGTTTAACTGTATAAATTATTTTGGTAAAGGTGGCAGCACTGGTAGCGCTAAATCTGATAAGGAATGTAGCCAATCAGGATCTTCACTGAGCAGCGTGTGTGACTCATGTGAGTGAGTGGATGGTCTGGCTTGTATTAAAAGATTCTGTGCTTCCGCTTCATCTGCAAGGTTTTTTGGTTGGTTGAGATAGACTACGGATACTGATAACGGCCAAAAAGGATTTCTGATCTCATGTGAATGTGGTGTTGTTCTAAAATCTTCTTAGTGCAAGAATTAAAACGTGTAAGAAGAGTCATTCATAAAAATGACAAATCTTTTTACAACCTATCCACCATCTCAGTAATGTCTGACTGGCTGAACAAAAGTGTAATAGTGAGAGGTGACCAGGAAAAAGAGAAAAGCTTTTCAATATGTCATAGAACATTTCTATAGGCGATTTCGTAATGTTCTATTCTAGGCTTATCTATGTTTAGCATGGGTTTAGTGGCTCTATACACACACCATAATGACCTGTGAGCCATCAGATACAGATGTATGTGCAGTTTGAGGGTCAAAATGTTCCCAAATGTTGTTTAATGCTTTGCTAATATGATGTTGTTTTTTAAATCAATTAATTAATTTAAAGCATTTGACATAAATAGAAGAAATGCATGTTTATTCTGTGCCCTCAATAAGGAAAACAGACCCTTTTTCAGGCATGACCAATCAGTTGAAAAACACTAATATATAAAAGACAGAAAAAATATCATTTTGTGCATAAATATACTGTTTACTATTGGTCTCTTGCATTATCGACACACTATTTTCCTTTGACAATTTGTATTGTATAAAGTACCGTATAAAGATGACTTGAAAGGTGACATAATATGCGTGAATGTGTTAAAACTTAAAAATATCTAATATTCCTAAAACAGTTACAATTTTATACAATCTATTTCGACTGATCTATGTAGATAATCTATTTTTAATTTTAATTACAATTTGCATTAATAATTTGTATTTTTATTTATTTATAGTAATTGGTATAATTTGTATTTTGTATGCAAACATTCTATGAAATGTTACCATATTAAAACAATATCTAAAAGCGTTACAATGTAACACTGTAGCCTACTGAAAGAAAGAAATTCAGTCATCAATTTAATTTAATATTATACCAATAATATAATAAAAAAAAATAGAGAGAGAGAGGTGGGGAGTACAAGATTTATTTATTTATTCATTTAAATATGCATAATTGAAAATAAAAAGAAAAGACTGGGTAAAAAATAAACATAGTTACTGTATTTTTATTGATGTGCTTGGAAGAATGCCTATAGTAACACATATGATCACGAGGCACACAAAAGGCAACCTTTGCGAAAAAACGACCCATCTACGATCTCAGCGAGGTAAACTTTATCTCTTTATCTCTCCCAAACAAGGCTTTTATTTTTGCTTTGTGTAAAAATATCCTCTGTCCACCAGGAGGCGACCTCAGATCAGTCTCCCATCGCGCCATTTCGTTGCGGTAAGAGCCGCCAGATGGCAGTTTAGGATTGCTTCTCTCAGGAAAGGCGCGGTTCTGCTTCAGGTCTAATTTACAATATAAAAACATAAACTATTTGGTCAATTAATCGCGCCAATTATTACTGACGCGTGTCCTGGAGGACCCCTTTTAGCGGTTGAGGTGAGTTTGTGCGAGTTTTGCAACAACTGAGTCTGAATCTTTCTGTGGGGCGCGCGTTCACTGCGTAAATCGAGCTTGCATTAAAGATGGAGGACATGCAAGAGAGTGTGTATATGTGTGTGTGTGTGTGTGTGCGCGCGCGCGCTTGTGTGCAGGGGGGATGGGATCAATTCTCGAAGGACAGTGTGTGTGTGCATGCCCCCTGTCCTTGGTGGCACCCTCTTCCATTTCACTCACAGCTATATTATCTTAATAAGCTGATGTGCATGTGTTTCGGTGTGTTATAGCAGGAACGAGTGTGACATTATGTCTTCCTGCCGACATGCACGCGAACAGACAGTCAGTCAGCGCGCGAACTGCTGTTGTTCTGATGCGCTTGCTCTGCTCGCTGCTCGTATAAAATGTAACGTCTGGTTTGTGTACTTAACTTTCCTACACTTCCCTGAGTTGTCACGAATAATATGCCGTATTTACAGACTTAAGGGATGGAGGTTGGTGTTGGTTAAGTAATTTGGGTCAGTAAAAGATAAACAGCTCAGCTTTTTGCTTTAAAACGTACATAACTTGGTTAACTAACGTAAAACCTCAGAGAGGAAAAATGTGTGGAGTGTTACTTACGTGTTCTGAATCATTCAAAGTTCAATTATTGCTTTTCTTACTCACTTTAAAAACATTAATGTCCAAATTTAGCCGGTAGTTACTTCATGAAGGTTTGTTTTATGAGTAGAGGAGGAGTTTAGACCGTACTTACATAGTTCAAGGACTATATCTGGTATTTGATCACTAAACAGAGCAATGAAACACTTCTAGGTGCAATATGTTTTATATTCATTCTGACTAAAAAAGTTATGGTTGTGTATATCTTCTTGAGCAACATAACATGCTGATGAAATCTAATGAGTTATTCATCTTGCTTCATTCTGTGTTTGTAAAATATAATCTAGCTAATAATCTATTTGCTAACCAAGTTGTCACAGTTGGATGGTTCCTCTATCCAGACTGAATGAACATCATTGGAAAGCTCTTTCTTCTCCATCAATCAACTTTATATTTATATTCCAATGCAGTTATGTACACACACAATTTGTTTTAGGTTATACTGCTCTTTGAGGTGAGATTTTGGCAGGTGACTGTAAATTCTCATCCTGGAACTGAGTAAGCACTGAACAAGCGATATCCAAATGTTGTTTGTGCACTTTCTGAGTGTTGATTCAGCAGTGAACCATACAACACTTTGATGCTTTTTGAGGAAATGTGGTTTATTTATTTATAAAATGAGAAAGGGTTTTGTCAGTGCATTAAGTACTCTTAAGTTAAGAGATGAGAAGAATTCGTTTACCTCTGTTGAATGCTGTATTTCTTGAAAATATATTGTCTGTACAGGTTGTATATCTTCCATTGGTTAGCATGCAGTATTCCACACAAAATATAAAATGGATAAGGAAATAACAAAATGGAAAATATCCTTCCTTGAAAATATCAAAGAATTTTAAATTTGTGTTTTCCGTGCCTAGAAATCATAGGAATTACTCTAATTCATGAAATCTTAAGGGTTTAATATGCTAGAAACTGCCCTTAGGTAGAGTAAAACTACAGATTTGAACATTTGTGACCAAATTGTTCTTTTCAATGAGTTTGTTCCTGGTTTACAAATTGGTCTGATTGATGCATTTGCAAATCAGTCTGTTTTTGAAAGATTTTTTTTTTTTGAAAGAAAGTCATTATGCGGTACACAACTGATTTTTATTTTTTTTTATGTACTGGCCAAAGTGAAATAAGTTTATCCTTAGTCTTCAAATCTATTTTTGTATGTACACTTTCTATTTACTCTTATTAAATTAGTAATTTGGCAGACATGAGTAATAGTATAACATTAGAATTGCTCAAGTTTCGCAATTTCTAGTACCATGGAAACCACTTTGATCTAAGACTAATGTGATGAGGATTTTAGATGGGATTTGTGCTGATTGAAGAAACCCACATTAATATAAATGACTTCGGACACTTTAGTGTTCGATATGTAGTCTGTCTGCATGCCTCACAGACTCTTGCTAAAACAGTAAAGCTGTTACTTGTTTGTAGCTTAAAATTGTTGTGCTAAATGCAGAAGATTTAAAAGTCTAATCAGTCTCAGAGTGTTAGAGTCATTTGTAAAGATATTATTGGATTTATTCTAGAAGTACATTAGTCTTATTGCATGTAAGTGTTTCTGTTTGTACTGTTGCCAGGGATCTGATGGCTTTTTAAATACATCAAATAAAGGCTGTGGTTTGTAATTCTATCTATACATCTTGGCATAGGCGAGGGAGGCTTTGTGTAAAGTGTAAAATAGTTGATTTCTCAAGAGACTAGGGTTCATCCCTGGAGGACTTACTGTAGACTTCAAAACCTAAAGTCCAGCTTTAAGTACATCATAGCTAACTTAAATGTGGGATTAAAAAAAAGTATTTTTTCTTAATGAAGTTTGTTTTAAACCAACTTCTTGGCAGGTCTCAGCTCAAATGTGCTGATTTCATTATCTCTCACCTTATACAGTGAACTATAAGGGAGAAATATTATTAAGGACCGCTGCAATCAGTGTCCTTGTCTTTGTCCCTCTGGAGAACCACATACAGAGAGAAAAAGCTCTCCTTAGTGCATTATACAAGCAAAGATATCACCTTTCTACTTTGGTCATTCATCTTTTTTGCATTATTTAGTGTTTGTGTATCTGTGTGTGTCTTTATGTTATGCTAAGATACCAAAATATGCATTTGTTGTTTTTATATGATTATTTTACCAATGAATATTTTCAGAAGCTAACCTTCTTGAAACAGATGTTTATTGGAATAAATGATGCCCCGGATAGTCATATTAATATTAAACTAGCGTGACTTCACCTTTCTGTTGTAGTATTATGCCCTCTCCTGAGTGCGGGTGTTTTTGGCAAGCAATTTAGATGCGTGACATGTATTCCAGGAGGCCGTTGTTGCCATGGAAACACCCTCACTGTCGGTCATATGCTCTTATCCTAGAATTTTATTGGCTGTGTTACTAAGATCAATGAATGTTGCTTTAAGAGATAAGAAAAATCACATCACCTGTGGAATGAATTAATAGTTTTAATTACAGAAGTGGATGTAGATTTTTTTTTTTTTTTTTTTTTTCTCTAGGCAGTTTTATGAATAATGATGTGAATGGGCTTTTAATGTTTGTCAGATCCTTAAGATAGGTTTGAAAGGGTGTATACATGCATGTATGTTTATGTGTTTATTAAATGTTTCTTTTTAAATAATAGACTTGCTTACAGTATAAACCTGTATGGAATAGTTTAGCTCTGCGGTACAACTTTACATAAAGTTTAAAAAGATAGTGTTTTGACTATCTATATTTATTTTATAGTATAGTAGTAGTAGTAGGAGTATAGTTTACTGTGCTTTTTAGAATTGATTGTATACCCTAAAAAAGGGATAGTTACCAGAAAATTTTTGAAAATTCATTCATCATTTACTCACTCTCATGTTGTTCCAAAACCTACCTACCTTCTGTGGAAAAGAAGATATTTTGAGAAAGTCATGCAGTTTTGGAATGATGTGAGGGTGAGATGAACTGTTGCTTTAACCCTTAAAAACTGAGAAAAATTGCTTACAAGTTTAATAAATGGTTGGATATCATATTCTGTTTTCTCTGAATCTGAGCTTAGTCAAGCTAAATCTGTCCATAACAGAAAGATCATAGTCTAAAACACCCATTGTCAAATTTTGTCAACGTTTATTTGCAAGTGATCCTTTTTTTTGTATATTTAATTGTATTACGTAACACTGCAGTTTGCATAATTTAATCATTTCCGTCACTTTCTATTTAGTTAATTACTTTTTCCACATTTTCTAAGCTGATTTTGGGTCCAATTTGTGGAATGGATTTAAATAAAATGGTTAAAGAGTACTGTGCTTATATTGGTATCCAAAATATGTAATAAACATTCAAGTGGCAGGAAATGTTTAGAACTTCAAGTAACAGCTGTTCTAATTCTATGGGCACTGATTCTATGTAGGCCTGGTAATTCAAGCCTTTTCAGTGTTAAAAACGGTGTACAGGTGAGCAGTTTAGTAGGAAGAGTGTTCGCGGTTAAACAAACAATGTTAAATTTATCTACAAGATCTTTTTATGTCATTTAGCTAAAGGCTGATTTCCTCATTGACAAGCCACATGAAATTACATTATTTAGAAAGTCAGTGTTGATAATGCCTCTGGCTGCGGCCCACTCGCTTGAAAAGACCTTGATTACGCTGATGTCTTAAGACAGAATTTGATCCATAAAACATTGAGTTTTCTTTCAAACCTGAGGTGGAAATGAGTGTCTGCGAGACAAAGCAAGAGCGAACGCAGCTTTTCTCACAGTCTCTCAGGGCAATTGTCAAGCTATTTTGAGTGTTTCACAGATCATTAGAGACTGCTGCCTGTCCTTAGCGTGAGTGTTTATGAGATGAACAGATGAAGGGAGATATAAATCCACTTTCATTCAATCTGAATAAACAATCTTCACTTCTAAACCAGCCCACGTATGGACTAAGGTAGATGTATAAATAAAGATTTGATCTCAGATAGTAGATACAGTTTTAAAAAGGCTAAGTTTTTCTGACACCAGGATAAATAATTGCTAAGGAAAGAGGGAATGGTGCACATAAGGATTTTTGCTTAAAATGTGCCTTGTTCTGTGAACAAGCTTGTGTGGTTATGATTAGCTACTATGAAAGCTACTTATAGTGCATTACTGCTGTGCATTTTAGCAATGAGGATTGATTTACATTGTTAGTGCTATGATACATTTAGCTTTAGAGTTTAGCTACAGAAAACAATGTTAATGCACTAATAATTAAATAATTATACAACTGATATAAAGTATAACTATTTTGTTACAATTTTGTAACTGTGACATATCTTTGCATCCAACCTGTTCTGAGGAGAACTTGTATTTAAACAAAAAATATTATTCATTTTCACATTTTCTCGGCCGTTTTAATTAAGAGTCAGCGAGGGATGTTGAAATCTGTGCAACAACTTATTGCTCCTTGTCATTGTTAGTTGTGTACTGTGCGCTTCTGAAAGCATTGTTTTCTGTGGAACCACTTCAATTAAATCTATTCTGGTGATGTTTGCCTGCTTAAAGATGATGTGTTTTAGCAGTAAGAGATGAACTAGAAAGTCATTATGTAACATAAGCTTGAAGAGGTTCTCTTCATTGAACAAAACCATCAAAGCTAAGCATCAGACGCAGCTAAGAGAGGTTTGTGCATGATGCACACACTCAGAATGGGCAGTTTGGTCTGATGTAAGCCAAACTGAAGCATAACGAGATTCAGAGTGTCTTTTCCAGATTTAACCCCATTACTAATTCAACTAAGTGCCCAGAGTGATTTGAAAGAAATTTGTTGTGCATGAACTTGAAAATAGCCAGTTATCAGATGTGAGGAAAGGGACATAATTGGTCTGATTTAAAAGCATCTCACCCAGCCATTGCCAAGAATAGCCTCATTTGACTGTCATCATACAGTGCAAACCATTTAATAGTGTGTCCCCAGACTCTAATGAATCTGTGCTGCTTGCTCTACCAGCTCGATGAGAAGCTGCAGGCCCATTAGCACATTCACTGATACATTGAGTTGCTTTCAGGGGTTGTTCTGTGCAATGCCGTTACTGGCCTCATCTACACTTCTTTTTCCAATTTGACCTCACCGTGTGAACCATTTAATCTTGACCCCTATGTGATCTCTTGTACATCTTTTCGGTTTTGAATAAAAATGCAATGCATGTTTTTTTTTTTTTTTCAGGTAAATGGGTTTTCTTTCTTTTAAGTAAATTTTCTCCTCGGTAAATAGCCTACTGTTTTATTTAACATGCAGCAGGTCGCTTCATGAGAGCCGTCAATTGAAGATCACATGACTAGCTGAACACCTATTTATAACCCCACTGTAATTGGATACTTTTGTTGAATAATCATTACAGAATTAATGAATTTCTGACTGTAAAATAGAATGTTTCTACAATATCTTGATATTATAGAATATTCTTAATGTTCGTAACTGAAATCTGAGAGATTCGGTGACTTTATATGAAGAGGAGATGATTATAGAAGTATAAAAAATGGTAGATAGAATATGCAGGTTAAAACAACCAAATGCCTTTTTCACAGAGGCACTGTATGTTGTTTTTTTTTAGATAAAAAAAAAACTGAAACTAAAACTGATATTAGTTTTGAATCATCTATTTTTATCTGAAAAACAGGATATGTAATTGTATGACTGGAAATAGGGACATGGGGGTCATAACAAATGACTGACTTGCGTTAAAAGTACATTTGGTTGTCTGAGTTTAGGGTGGGGAAACCTGTTTGGTAATGGTAATATCAGGTTCGGAAAACCTTTGTGGAAACAATTGTTTCGTTTAGTTCTTCTAATGCTACAAATATTCCACACTGAACCTTTAAATACCTCAGAATATTGGAGGTTAGTTGTAGATTGGCTGCTCGTAGTCGAAGTCGAGAATCATTTTAAAGAAATGATCTTTTACCATGAGCCATTGAACTGGTGAATGTTCCTCCATTGTATATTGCTGACATTGACATTCATATTCTAGTATTCCCAAAAGGATTCAGCTCTCTTCACTGTCACCAGCCTCCACCGCTGAGGTGTAAATTACATTTTCTTTCCTGAGCTCTACCCTCAGTACATACTACACTTAACACTTACTCATCAGAGAGAAACAGCATGTCTGCTAAACTACAGCTATTTGTGCATGCGTTATTTTATTCAGTATTTGTTTGTCTTATGTGTCTGCTGCCCATCTCTGGTGTGATTATGTAACGGTCAGCTGTTGAGTTTGACAAAACTGCGTAGTCTTTTTTTTCCGGAGCACAAGCCCAGAGTTTCGGCCTGGGCCATATTTACTGAGATATCCAAATCTGTATGGGGGAGGGGAGTGTTACTGATGCAAAGTAAGGGGTTTTATTTTCTCCTTATGTCCACTTAGAATACCATCTGACAGCAGTTCGGTCTTAAAAACCCTGTATGTAGGGAATTCCACCCTGCATTCCTGTTGAACTCTGTCCATATGTCTGTTTCACGCTTACGTGCGGTGATTCAAGCGTTTTGAATCCTCAGTATCCACAGAAACATCTATTACTACAGTGTGGAAAGTCTCCTCTGGGGGTGGGGAGCCATCTTGTGTTGGTTAAGATCAAATCATGTGTGAAGATGCATCCAAGTGCATTTTCTAAATCAGCCAGGGATGGAAATATTTGCTTTTCATATTATCAGATAGCACAGATATTGCCTGATCTAATTTAGATCCATATACATCCCATCTCCACTTGACATAAATCTGTTTAGCCATCCTATCTGCCTCTGTTTCTGCTGTTTCCACAGCAACAGGGAAAAGCCATGCTTGGGATGCCCCCTAATGGCAGTGTGTCTTTTGTCAAATGTAATATAATTTTTTTTTGCCTCAAGTACAAGTGATTAAGACAGATGTTATTTTGCTGTAATAAATAAGTAGTCATTATGATTGCATAGTCATTAAGTAGTCATTATGATTGAGTTGTTGCATATTTTTGTGGTTTTGATCCTGAATCATAGTTTCATTGAAAATCATGGGTCATGCTGTCCCTAGTGGCTGTTATGTGATGTTACTTTTTTATTATTTTAATTATTCTTTTAAAATGGCAATTTTATTTTTATGTATAAATTTTTTTCTTTTATATTTTACTAAATAATAATAATAATAAAATATATATATATATAGATAGATAGATAGGCCTACACTTTTCTGTTCATTAAGCTTTTTGTACTGTTTTGCATTTATCTGCACTTAATTATGCTTCATATCATCCTGATCAGAGCTTCTGTTTTCTCTAAATTCTCAGGTTATGTGGTCTGAAGCATTCTGGGCCTAAACTGAAGAATCGCAAAAGCATTCACACCATCACTGCGTGATTCATCTTTAGAAGTCTCCTAGTTTTGTCAGAAGACGCAACATGATCAACTCAGACTTTCCTATGTTGCAGTAAGTAAAACACTTTAAAATGATGGGGACTGATATAAATGTGCACAAAAATGTTAATGAACACTAAGCATTGCATTATGCTGTGCAGGGACTCGTCAAATGACGGGCAAGGCGACACTGTGAGTCTGAGCATGAGTGTTAGTGAGCTGGATGACTCTGGGGAAGGAAAGGCCAAGAAAAAGAGAGGCAGGCCTGGAAAACAAGGAGTAAGACCACTGCTGCTGAGCAGATCAACTGATTGCATTTATTTGAACCCTAAATGCCTGCTGTCAGCCACTCTTCCTGAACTCTCTCTTTTTTTTTTGCCAGGTGGCTAGTAAGAAGGCCCGAAGATCTCCGGTTGATAAAGGCGGGAGGAGGCCGAATGGAGTGGCTCATCAGAATGGAGAGGGCACAGACCCCAGCACTCTGTTTGAGGTAGTCAAACAAGGCAAAAGTGCCATGCAGGTAAAACACAGCATGCGTCTTGCTGTCTGTTTCTGACTATTTGAGGTGGAACTGTGCTAAGTGACTGTTTTTTTTTTCTTTGCATTTGTTTCTAGTCCGTCATTGATGACTGGATTGAATCTTACAAGCAAGACAGAGACCTTGCACTCCTAGATCTAATCAACTTTTTCATTCACTGTTCTGGCTGTAAAGGTAATTTATCTAATTTATTTCTCAACAGTTCCAAAGTTGCTTTTTTTTTTTTTTTTAACTATGAATTCTGGTCAAATGCAATCATAGGAATTAGGGTTGGGGAGAAAAATATATTCATACATTATGATTCTTTCTCAAATGACTGTGTATCAAAGCAATTTTATATTAAATTACATCTATATCTAGGAACATCTATATGCACCAATATATATATATATATATATATATATATATATATATATTAAGCATCTATATTAATAATAAGGTAATACATATATGAATCTCAATCATCTGATCACCTGATTCCTATGTACAGCCACAGAAAAGATTTGGCAGCTATCCCCTTAAATCACCAAGCTCATATGCTGTTGATGAAAAAAATTAGATGCTTTGAGAATCATCATTAATTAAAATAGATTTAAATAGGGATAGGAATCTGCAGTTACTCTACCATTTAAAAGTTTGGGATTGGTAAGATTTTTATTTTTTATCATTTTTAATGGTATTGAAAGAACCTTGTATTTGCTCAAAAATACAGTAAAACAGCAATATTGTCAAATATTTTTGTAGTTTTTAAAATTTTCTGTTTTTAATGTTTTAAAATGGAATTTATTCCTGTGATGGCCATTACTTCAGTCTTCAGTGTCACGGTATCCTTCAGAAATCATTCTAATAGGCTGATTTGGTGCTCAAGAAACATTTCTTCTTATTATCAGTGTTTGAAAACAGTTGTGCTGCTTAAAAAGTTCAAAAGAACAACATTTATTTGATGTCTTTTGTATCATTCTAAAAAGCCTTTAATGTCAATCTTTTGATCAATTTAATGCATACTTGCTGAAAAAAAGTACTAATTTATTTCACAAACAATCACAGGCACTGTAAGGATCGAGATGTTCAGGAACATGCAGAATGCTGAAATTATCAGAAAGATGACAGAGGAGTTTGATGAGGTTTGTTGTTATTTTTGACTGTATTTTTTCCACCTGAATTCTTAAATGTTAATGAATTAATTTCTCTGCTCATCAAATCCAGGACAGTGGCGACTACCCTCTCACAATGGCAGGGCCGCAGTGGAAGAAATTCCGATATAACTTTTGCGAGTTTATCATGGTTCTGATCCGTCAGTGCCAGTACAGCATCATCTATGACGAATACATGATGGACACCGTCATTTCTCTGCTCACTGGGCTCTCAGACTCACAGGTCCGAGCCTTCAGACACACCAGTACGCTGGCAGGTCAGTCATTCACCATTGACCTTCAAGTTATACCCGATCCTGCAGTTGAGTTATTCATTTCTGCCATGTGTCTCGTTTCTGCTGCAGCAATGAAACTGATGACAGCCCTGGTAAATGTTGCTCTGAACCTGAGCATCAATCAGGATAACACACAGAGGCAGTATGAGGCCGAACGGAATAAGGTCGCAGGGAAAAGAGCCAACGAGAAGCTGGAACTGCTGCTGGAGAAGAGGAAAGAGGTGGGATGGCTTCCTTTTCTTCCAAGTTTTGTTCTTCTGTCTCATAAACACGATTTTCAGTGTTTTTTTCTTGTTTATTTCATCTTCTAGCTCCAAGAAAACCAAGATGAGATTGAGAACATGATGAACTCAATCTTCAAGGGTATTTTTGTTCACCGTTACAGGTGAGTGGCATACAAATAGCAGGTAGAAACCCATTTGTGAGTACATTGTACTTTTTCAGAATTTTAAAAATCCTTATCCACTAATCACAAATGACTAGAAACCAGTTAGGCCATATGTTTCATAATCCTGTGGATTTCATATTGTGTTCTCTTGATTTCTTTCAGAGATGCCATAGCGGAAATCAGAGCTATTTGCATAGAAGAAATTGGCGTTTGGATGAAGTTATACAGTGATGCTTTTCTCAATGACAGTTACTTGAAGTATGTGGGATGGACGCTACATGACAGAGTAAGTGTTTGTATTTCTCTGTGTGTGCAATTATGTATTTTTGTCATGTTAAATATTGTTGATCTAAATGGATTACATTTTACATAATATTATACTTTACAGCAAGGTGAAGTTCGACTCAAATGTCTAAAGGCCCTTCAGACCCTCTACACCAACAGAGAGCTATTCCCCAAACTTGAGCTCTTCACCAATCGATTTAAGGTAACATATATGCACAATTCTGAATACTCTATAACAGCTTTTATTATATCTCTCTATACCTTTATTACAATTTTCAAAATCTGCATGAGTGCTGTAGGCATCAGTTTGGAAATATGATGTCACTTCCTTTCTCTCAGGACCGTATTGTGTCCATGACATTGGATAAAGAGTATGATGTGGCAGTAGAGGCCATACGACTTGTCACTTTGATTCTGCAGTAAGTGTTTTTCACACAGTCTTTATTTTATTTTATTATGTTTGTGTGTATATGAATATTTATATTAGTGCTGTTAAATGATTAATCGCATCCAAAATAAAAAAAATTGTTTACATAATATGTGTGTATTGTGTATATTTATTATGAATATATAAATACAGTATATATTTTGAGAATATTTACATGTATATACATTTATATATTTATATTCTTATATATAAATATATAAACATAACATATTTTTCTTAAATATATACATGCATGTGTTTGTATTTATATATACATAATTAATGTACACAGTATACACACGTTATGTAAACAAAAACTTGTTTTGGATGCGATTAATCGTTTGACAGCACTAATTTATATCAACACATACATTTACATAACTGTATAAAAAGTTTAATACTAAAAATATTTATTAGAGAGCATTAAATATTTCAAACTACAGTATGCTATATTGTACTGTAAATGTAGCAGGTATTTAATGCAAAATAATATAGTAATATAATTGTTTTTATATTACGGAATAATAATATAAAAGTGTATATTTTATAACTAGTCTCCTGTGTTTCTTATAAGATTTCTCTTGTGTGACTCTTTCTTCCACCTCTCACATCTTTCTACATCCTTAAATCTCTCTCTTTTGTTTTGTTTTTTTCTTTTTCCTGTAGTGGTAGTGAGGATGCTTTGTCTAATGAAGACTGTGAGAACGTCTATCATCTAGTGTATTCGGCTCATCGTCCTGTTGCTGTGGCAGCTGGAGAGTTCCTTCATAGAAAGTGAGATGAATGAATGTTTTTGACAGCCACGTTTTACTCTCTTAAACATGATGACAGCACATCAAACTCCTCAAATGTTTTGATCAGTTGCTTGTGTCTGGCTGCAGGTTATTTAGCAGGCATGACCCTCAGGTTGAGGAGGCTATGGCGAAAAGACGAGGCCGAAACAGCCCTAATGGCAACCTTATAAGAATGCTAGTGCTTTTCTTCCTGGAGAGCGAGGTGAGAAAAATGAATGCATTTTTGATGATTTTATGCACAGCCTTTATTCACCAAGCATTTAGCCTTTATTCACCAAGCGTTTATTTATTAGCCCATCCCTTTATTGAGAATGTTACAAACAGGGATGAGTGCCGTGAAATTTAAAATTAAAATCAAATTGGTTTAGCAAGCAGGATGCAGAATTGTAATCCGATTTGGAATTCGAGAAAGGAGAATTAAAATGGAGTAAATTTAAACTGCTGTTATGACTTGCCTTTTAAAGATTTTTCACATTTACTCAACACATGGGTTAATTTTAAACATTAAATTTCAATACAGTTCATAAAAAAAATTACTGTTCAAAAAGTCATAATAAATATTTTAGAAAATAAATTAACTTTTAGAAATGAACTTTTCTTTTATAGACCATGATGAATCATTTATTGTCCCAGTTTTAGCTTACAGCTATTTTTTTTGTCAGTATTTATTTTATTAATTTTTCAGTTTATATTTTTATTAGCCTATGTACTTATATTCAGTTTAATTTTATTTGATTTGTTTATATAGGCTATTAAAATCCTACAAATTAAAATCCTTTTTGATGTTAATTGTTTTTTTCCATTTTTTAAAATCTGCTGGTGTTAGTTGTTTTGTCTTAATTTGCTTAATTTAACTTAATTTGAAAAACTGTAATCAGTTGAGAACCTTGTGTATACTGCATTATTCACAGTTATCGTAATTAGTCATAGTTATTTAGTTACGTTTTCCCTCGAAATCTTTGTATGCATGCAATCCTGTTATTCCTATTCAACTTCCTGTGGGATGTGGCTAATTCAATTAAAATTCCATCTTCATAAAAGACAGCCAATTCTTAGCTCCTAATATTTTCCCAACACTGGTTATTGCTGTTTATCTAACCATCATGCTACCTTTTTGCATGGAAGCTTCACGAGCATGCAGCATACCTGGTGGACAGTCTGTGGGACAGCTCACAGGATCTGCTGAAAGATTGGGACTGCATGGTCGAGCTCCTGCTGGAGGACCCTGTGCAGGGGGAAGAGGGTACAGCCACCCACATTTATTTCAGATCTTTCTGGAGGAAACTAGCATGTCTCTATTTACTCATTAGTCCTGTCTGATTGTGGGTTTTGTTGTAGTGTTGGGAGACCGGCATGAGGGCGCACTGATCGAGCTCATGGTCTGTACCATCAGACAGGCAGCCGAAGCTCATCCGCCTGTAGGCAGAGGAACAGGAAAGAGGGTAAGTTGTCTTGGAATCAGTCTTTACTGTAGACATATTATAGACTCTTGGCTTAAAGATTTTCTGTTGTTCTTCTGCACATCCCTCAGGTGCTCACTGCCAAAGAGAAGAAGACACAGATTGATGATAAGAACAGACTGACTGAACACTTGATTGTTGCTCTGCCCATGCTGCTTTCGAAGGTAAAGTACCAAGGTCCAGTAATGTCAGAGTTCAAGAGACCGGAGAATGTCTCACAACATAGTTTTCAAAACAACAACTGTACATGCAAAACAGAACCAAATTGTTGTTATTATAATCAAACAAAGTTGTCTACAACTTTAGGCGTTCAAGTGGCATGGCTCATAATCCACTGATGGTTTTCCTTCTTCCTATTTTTGTTACGACACACTACCAGTGCGTGCATTTATTTGATCAAAGTAAAAAACATTAAAAACAGTTCATTGTAATATATTTAAAAATGTAATTTATTTAATTTTCACCTTGCAAGGATGCATAATTTTCACAATGCAAGGATGCATTGCATTGATTAAATGTGACAGTAAAGAAATTTATATTAAAAACGATTTATTTTTTAAATAATTCTGCTATTTTGAACTTTCTGTACTTCAAAGTTTCCACAAAAATATTAAGCAGCGCAACGTTTTTTTAACATTTGATAAACTTGAAAATGCACCAAATATGAATATACATATACGTACATGAATGTAAAAACATTCTCAACTAGTACTTCAAAGCTAGGTTGTGATGGCATAAAGATACTGAAACAAATGACTTTGAATGTTATAGAGAATATGCTTCACATTTGTTTTGCTTTTGCCTTTAGTACCAGGCTGATGCCGAAAAGGTGGCGAACCTCCTTCAGATCCCTCAGTACTTTGATCTTGAAGTCTACAGTTCAGGACGAATGGAAAAGGTCTGTTGGAGTTCTTACTACTGTGACATAAAAATCTAGATATTTCTAGTTTTCTGATATTTATTCCTGTGTCTTTTTGGCTGTGTTTAGCATCTGGACGCCCTGCTGAAGCAGATCCGGGTGGTGGTGGATAAGCACGCTGAGATGGAGGTTCTGGAAGCGTGTAGCAAGACTTACAGCATCTTGTGCAGTGAAGAATACACCATCATGAACCGCGTGGACATCGCTCGCAGCCAACTCATCGACGAGCTCACGGACCGATTCGCTCACTCAGTGGAAGACCTGCTACAGGAGGTGAAAGAGCAGCTTCATTTATGTGCTTTTCATCTTGTGTAAGAATATTAGTGACTGACCTTTAAGCATTTGATATTAAATTCTGTTTTTGTTCATTTCCTTATTTCTAGGGTGATGAAGCTGATGATGATGACATTTATAACGTTCTTTCAACGCTAAAAAAGCTCACTGCATTCCATAAGTAAGAGACCAATTCACTCTGATTTTTGTCTTTGAAATGCAGAATTTGTTTCTGTCTACAGAACATTGAGGTTTGTTTTGTATGCTTTCCAGCGCACATGACCTTACAAAGTGGGACCTTTTCAAAAATTGTTATCGATTGTTGAAGATGGGGATCGAACAGGGCTCCATGCCAGAGCAGGTAAACGTGTTAAGCAATGAAAATGGATGGCGATCGGTAGAATTCTAATGAGCTAACTTAGTAACATGAAATAAATTGGCATAAAACACAAACTTACATATACAAAACAGTAGCTGTATTCCATAATTTTAAACTAAATAATTTGGGGATAGAAAGTAAATGAATGCTTTTCTTTTGAACTTGCTATTCATTATAGAATCTCGAAAAAAAAAAAATGCTCGATGGTTTCCAAAAAATGTTTAAGTAGCATAACAGATTTTAACATTGATAATAATAAGAAATGTTTCTTGAGCATTAAATCTGCGTATTAAAAAAAAAATTTAAAAAAAAAAAGCTTATTTGGCACTGAAAACTGGAGTAATTGCTACTAAAAATAAGCTTTGGCATTATAGGAATATATTAAATTGTAAAATATATTTGAATAATAATATTTTACAATATTACTGATTTTCTTGAAAAATAAAAAATGCGTAAGAACCAAATAAATGCATCTTTGATGAACACAAGAGACTTAAAATGTAAGGAAAAATTAATCTTTCTGACCCCATACTTTTGTAGTGTTGTACAAAACAAAAATAAAAGCTTGGCAAACTGTATTCAATTAAAAAAATAAAAAAAAGACACATTGATAACGTAAGATCTTCTATTTACATCATAATGTCAGATGCTGTAACATGTTTAAGAGCCTTTTGTAACTCGGTGGATTAAATGATGAATCTATATTCTCTTGTCTTGTGGTCAGATCGCTGTCCAAGCTCTGCAGTGCTCTCATTACTCCATCCTGTGGCAACTGGTGAAAATTACTGAAGGATGTCCATCAAAGGTGCAGCAGACCCCATAATATACAGTTGCCAAGTACATTAGCCTGATTTATTTATGTTCTCTGAGAATTAAGTGACATAGACGTTAATATGTGTTTCCTGGGCAGGATGATCTTGTGGCATTAAGAAGAGTGGTGAAGTCATTTCTAGCCGTTTGCCAACAGTGCCTGTGTAATGTGAACACTCCAGTCAAAGAGCAGGTGAGTAGAGGCATTTTAGTGACCTTTTGCTGGTGTTCTTTAATTATAATCTTAAAAAGAGTGACTCATAGTGCACATTGAAACATTCACATATGAAATTTAAGAGGTTGTCTGTTTTATCTCCACAGGCCTTCATGTTGCTATGTGACCTGCTGATGATTTTCAGTCATCAGTTGGTCTCAGGCGGTCGAGAAGCTCTGCAGCCGCTGGTCTTCAATCCAGACAGCACTCTGCAGAATGAACTGCTCAACTTTGTCCTGGATCACGTGTTTATCGACCAGGATGATGAAAATCAGAGCATGGGTGCGTGTGTGTTCGGATGCACTTATGATCACTTGTGACTTTTGTGATCAAAGCTATCCTGAGACTGAGAAATTGGAGAATTTATTTATAGAGCATATAGAAAAGACTTTCTATCAAGACTTCTTAAACAGACTCTACCTTAAATTTTTCAATTAATGTTGGGCTTTTTCTTTTAGAGGGTGATGAAGAGGATGAAGCTAATAAGATTGAGGCCCTTCATAAGAGGAGGAATCTGTTGGCCGCCTTCAGCAAACTAATCGTCTACGACATTGTGGACATGCCTGCTGCTGCTGACATCTTCAAACAATATATGAAGGTATGAAAACCTGATAAGTTTAAGCCACAGAGATCTGTATGATTAAAATGTGATTCAAATGGCTGGTGTTCATTTTTCAGTATTACAATGACTATGGAGACATCATCAAAGAAACCTTGAGTAAGACCAGACAGATGGACAAGATCCAGTGTGCAAAGACCCTTATCCTCAGCTTGCAGCAGGTATGAGATCTAATATTTAGGAGTTGATCATTTTCACAGTCGGTTATGAATTTTCCTCCCTAATGCTTTAAATGTTCGATTTGGACACTTTCCCTGTCTGCAGCTCTTCAATGAGCTGATCCTGGACCAAGGACCCAACCTGGATCGAACGTCCTCACATGTCAGTGGCATTAAGGAATTGGCCCGTCGCTTTGCACTCACATTTGGGCTGGACCAGATCAAAACCAGAGAGGCCGTGGCCACACTGCACAAGTAAGAAACTTGGCTTGCTTCATCTTTACTACACAGTTTCTATCTAAAGAACAAAAAGCAATTATTGGCAGAACCAGAACTGACTTTAATAACCTTTGTTGTTGTTTTTTAACTAGATGTTCAATGTGAATGTTTGCATAAACTAATTTTATATAACAAACACAGGGATGGGATTGAGTTCGCCTTCAAGGTCCCGAATCCAAAAGGCCCAGAGTACCCACCACCAAACCTGGCCTTCCTGGAGGTGCTCTGTGAGTTCTCCTCCAAACTCCTACGACAAGACAAAAAGACTGTGTAAGTGCATAAAACGCTTTGTGACTGTTTCATGTGTGTATATTTTGTGCAGTAGCAGTAAAATCTATGAATACCCCTAGTTCATCCAAAAAATGAAAATCATCATCATTTATTCACCCTCATGTCATTCCAAACCTGTATGACTTACTTTCTTCTGTGGAAAATAAATTAACATATTTTAAAGTCCAAACGGTTTTCGGTTCCCATGATGTTTTTTTTTTTTTTTTTCTCCATACAATGTAAATGGGAACCAAAATAGTATAGTTACCAACATTCTTCAAAATACCTTCTTTTGTGCTCAACAGAAAACAGAAAGCCATACAGGTTTGGAACAACATGATTTGGTGGACATACCACTTTAAGTTATTATTATTGCTATTTTTTATAATTTCGAATAATGACATTAATCAAAACTGTGTGTTCAGACATTTAGTTAGGGCTGTAAAATTGATTAATCGTTATTAATCGCATCCAAAATAAAAAGTCTGTTTACGTAATATGTGTGTGTGTACTGTGTATATTTATATGTGTATATATAAATGCACACACATACGTGTATATATTTAAGAAATATAATAATGTAATATGTAGATTAGACTAGATTAGATGAACTTTATTAATCCCCAAAGGAAAATTAAATTATGGCAGCTCAATACATAAACACAGACTACAATACTGTGACTACAAATATATGTACATTTATATGTGTGATTAATCGTGATAAATCCCTATGTTTAATACTGTATTTGTGCATTTGTTACAACATGTTTGATTGGCTCTGATAAATGTTTTCATGCCACAGTCATTCATACCTGGAGAAGTTTATGACGGAGTATATGATGGAGAGAAGAGAGGACGTCTGGCTGCCTCTCATCGCGTACAGGAACTCCCTGCTGACAGGAGGAGATGACGACCGACTGTCTGTCACCACCGGCGCCAGCTCTACCAGCAAAGCCAGCACGGTCCGCAGCAAAAGGGGTCGACCGCCACAGCAGAAAAAACGACCGGAAGGTAGAATAAAACCTTTAATGTTTCATAAGACATCTTAAATAATAGACTGCATATACAATACCCTATTATTATACCTTGACATCGTCTAGGAATAATCTGATTTGACATTGATGTCTTTTCACAGAAGAGAGTGTTGAGGGTTCATGGGTAATGCGTAATGACACACTTCAGACACCAGGGGGCCTCCACACCCCACAACTCACATCAACTGTCCTGAGAGAAAACCCCAGACAGGCAGCAGATCACATCCCAGACCAAGACTCGTCGGAACCGGGCTCAGAACCAGACTACATGCACAAGTATGGAATTAAATTAAATTCCAGTTAAATTGGATTTTATTATTCAATTTAATTCCAATTTAATTCAATTTAATTCCAATTAAATTGGAATTAAAACAGGCAGCTTGTTGAAAGATTGGAGAAACATTATGCAGAACGTACTGTTTTCTTATGTAATTTGAGCTCCTGCTGAAGCAATTCTCTCGCTGTTCTTGCATCATTTCATCATTTTGTTCTCTCACATTCAGCCCTCAGATGCAGATGTCATGGTTGGATCAGCAGAAGATGGAGGAGGTGAACAGAAAAGAGAGAGGAGGGATGAACTACATGAAATCACGCAGTGGTGGAGTGAGACAGCAGGTGTACGTACTCACACTACTGGCCATGATGCTCAGCAGTTGACATTTCAGAAATCTTTTGTGTCCTTTATTAAAGCAATAAGTCATGAGAAGACATCACAGCAATTCTAACCATGTGTGCAGTGACTAAAACCACCTCAATCAGAATAGAATAGAATATACATTACATAAAATATTCAACACATATAATTAATAAATAAAAAAATTTAGTAATATAAATAAAAATTAACAAAAATATTTAATTATATATTATTACATATTTAAAAAGTATGTAATTTTATACAATAATAATAACTTCCTAATAATTTTTTAAAAAAATGTAATACATTTAAAAATGTCTGTATAGCATACACTTTTTAAATGGAAACATTTTCGTTTATTATTAAGAAGTAATAATTGTTAGTATTAAATATATTTAATTATATGTGACCCTGGACCCCAAAACCAGTCATAAGGGTCATTTATTTTAAATCGAGGTTTATACATGATCTGAAAACTGAATAAATAAGCTTTCCATTGATGTATGGTTTTGAGGGTGCAGAAAAATTCAAAATATTAAGAAAATCGCCTTTAAAGTTGTCCAAATTAAGTCCTTAGTAATGCGTATTACTAATCAAAAATGAGGTTTTGATATATTTACAGTAGGACATTTACAAAATATCTTCATGGAACATGATCTTTACTTAATATCCTAATGATTTTTGACCCATACAATGTATTGTTGGCTATTGCTATAAATATACCCATGGTACTTATGACTGGTTTTGTGGTCCAGGGTCACACATATTATTAAATATTTAAAAATAAGAAAATTTATGCAGTAATGATGACTTATACATTTTTAAAACTCTAGATACATAGTTTGTTAGCCTAACTCTAAGCATAGTTTAAGAAATAAATAATCACAAAATTATAGTTTATCATTTACTTGTCATTTGACTCAGGCGAGGCCTCATGGAAGATGACGCTGAGCCCATCTTCGAGGACGTGATGATGTCCTCACGCGGTCAGCTAGAGGACATGAACGAGGAATTCGAGGACACCATGGTGATAGATTTGGTAAGAATTTACAGATGTGCTGAGCTCTGTTTTCTGAGTTCTTTAGTGTATTTGTAATGTTTCTGGTGACGGCCCAGACTACAGTTCATATTACAACATCTGTTCATCTGTAAGATTAGATCTTTTGAGGTCATTTGTCCATTCTACATTTTAGCCGGCGTCAAGAAACCGGAGAGAAAGAGCTGAACTCAGACCAGACTTTTTTGACTCCACGGCCATAATGGAAGATGATTCTGTAAGTGCACCTTTAAGATATTCATATGGAAATTAGATATATGTATAACAATGTAACTTGTTTTGTAGGTTTACCAAATGTAAATCTTCAAATGAAAACCCTGCTTGGTTTTATGCTTTTTTAATCAGTGCTATTGAGAAGGAAGTACTAATCAGTTTATTATCTTGTTGTCTTGTTCCTCTAACAGGGATTTGGAATGCAGATGTTTTGAGAGAGATTTCAGCCTCTATGGGGGATCACAACCAGCAACCAACAAGAATCACATTTTAAATGTTTATTTTGTGTTTTAATAGCAGTTTCACACAACTGTACGCAAGCATGTGAGCTTCCTCTCTTAGTTTTGTGGTCGGCCATAATCCCATTGTGAGCCTTTCCTGTCAGTCAGCATTTCCTCAGTTCATAAGGACCAAGAAAGCCTGTAAATCTGTAATCTGCTGGTCTTACATTGGTGTTAACAGTCTCAGCAGTGTCGGGTCCTATTTTTCATATCCATTGATTTCTCTGGGCAGATGTGGTTTGATCAGACATTGCTCGGAAAGATGTTTCGTGACTCCATTGCTTTCAAGCTATTTTAAGATTATCACCCGTTTCATGTTCAGGGTGAAATTTAGAAAGCATTCATGTTAAAGCCGTAATTTTCTTTTCAGGTTTGTACTATTGGCCTTAAAAATGTATTATGGCTTGAATTTGGTGTTAGATTACTTGATTCATCAGATTAATAAAAGCAAAGCCCACATTTGTTCAGAACAACTTTTTAAAACTAAAAATGTTCAAATATATGAGGATATTTGAGGAGGAAGTACACGGAAGTATTCATTACTTCAGACACTGGTCATGTGTTTTATACGAACCTTTTGTTGAAGAACTTGTTTGTTCTCATTTTAAAGACATGTTTACCTCCTCTGTTTAGATTCTGCTCAGTGATTTACCTTTTTACTGTGCATTTGTGGAAACATTGTAGCTTTCACACAATACTGTATTGCTGTGAACATGTATTGGTGGTTTGTTGGGCTTTTAGGTCCATCTGAATATCCACAGAGCAGGTTTTATTAGAGCCTGTGTGGGATTGAAGAGTGATGTCAGAACCCTTGTTTAGACCGGTGCTTTTAGATACAATTCTGTTTCGAGACTCCGATCAAACAGTGGGATTGTCATTTATTTTAACCTTTTCACTGTTCAAACTTTGCTTTTTTTTAAAAAAAAACAAACAAAAAATGTTTAAATAAAAGTATTTAAAAGTATTTTCAAAAGAACTTTGTGAAACCTACCTTGTTTCTAATACACGTTAATTGTTGCTACATACAAGATTTGTTTGGATTATTCTGTTTGGTTTTAACATTCTGTGAGGCATATCTACATAAAAAATAATGTTCTCAAGATCCTCAAAATATATAGAGGAATCTGAGACACAGGAAAAGAACAGAGTAAGGATTGTGTCAACAAACATTGGTTTTATTGGGGAATAGGCTTCCAGCCAACATAAACTGAAACTCAAAATATGGAGATATTACTGGTTTTCACTGCAAAACTATGCTGTACATTAAAATATATTGTTATATAGTACTATATAAAATATGAATATAAATACTATAAAGATCAGATAATGAGTCTAATGTTATTGTAACAATTTTAGGAGAAATCAGAATGCACTGTAAGGATGCTATGCAGAAAGCAATTTTTCAGTTTAGCATTAATTGATGCACGCGTTAGATGGCGCTGTTGAAATGACAAAATTACTTTTCTGTGTATGGTTGACAAAGACAGACAAACAGATAGATAGATAGAGTACTGTAATTAAATAGTGTCTTTGTATAAGCCTTGCAATTCAGAGAGAAATGGATAGGAAAATAATTGATCGATTTATTAAATCTTTCATATAATTTGACTGCTATTATAATAATGTATGATGTTTTACTTACTGATTGTTATGTTTATTCCTGCGTTTTTTGGGGCCCACGCCCCAAAGATATGTATACGCCACGCCCCACAGCATAAGGTTTATGTAACCAAGGGAACCAGTCGCCCACACTAGTTTGCGTTCTCTTCTCGCGAGTTAAACAACAGCCTCCCAAGCCGGGAAAAGTATCGCGAGACTATCACGAAAGCGTCTCTCTCCATAGCCGTTGTTGCTTTATTCTCGCGAGATGTGGACAGCAGCGCCCCCTCCTTGTTCTAATGCGGAGAGGAAAGGAGGGGAGAAGCCTTTTCAAATACACATACATTTCAATATCGCTACTGAATATATCCATACGTTTTTCTCCAAAGAATAATTTGTGCACATGGTGTGGATATTAAATTCGCGTATGTCGTCACGCGTAACACGTACGACGCACCCAAACGAAAGGAAAACGGCAGGATAAATCCTAAAAAGAAGCGAAGCGGCCTGTTTTTGTTCCTGAGGCGCAGCTCACACTGACATCAAACGGGCAGCTAACTCACGGCGCATTGTTATACCTGAGCTGAAATTACTTCGCCAGCATGCACGGTGAATATCTGGCAGCCTAACGCACTGGAAGACTGGGTGCACAAAAAGCGGCCTGTTTTCTTTTTTTGCAGCGGCGGCAGCGCCGTGAAGAGCGGCGGACAATAACAGAGTGACGGTGCTTGTGTGTTGCTGCTGTGATCTGAGGCTGATCACGTATATGCACGACAAGAATAATAAATAAACTTATGGAATTGCACTGCGTATAAGGACTGCGTTCACCCAGGACAAGACGAGGAGGCAATCTGTGCTCTCTGTTTGAATTTGGTGGTATTTGGAGGCCCGGTGGGGTGAAGAGCGCTACCAGTGTGTTGTTGTTGAATTAATGCAAGAAATTGTGCAAATGCATCGCTGAATGTGTTTTCAATCGGATCAACGTGGATGTGCTTTTATCCGATAACGACGATGATGATCTGGCCGTATTTCGTGCCGTGGAAGAGGGGCAAACGTTAAGATGGAGTGGTTTTTAATGCATGTGATGTAAAGACAAGCATATCTGCTGAAATCTCCCTTGCATTTCACACTCGACGGAATTGCACACGCAGGTTCATCGACATTGATGATACGTGGGCTGCTGGCGGGACTGAAGCCTTGTACTGTCGCTCCTTCTCTTTTTTTTCCTCCCCGAACTGGATCTGTCTAGCACGACACTGCTGAGATGAACCCGGTGAATGCGACCACTCTCTACGTGTCAGCTTGTCGGTCGGTGCTGCAGTGCGATCCCCGGGACCCCCAGGCTTTGGCGGACATCTATAAGCTCTTGCCTTTTTTCAGACAGTCTCTCGCCTGCCTTGTGTGTGGTGAGAGCCCGTTTATTCTGCTTCATCACTGCATGCTTGCATGATCGCTTCTGCTTGATCACTGCACACTTAGAGCTGCTCACAGAGCTCCACCGACCATGACACACCCCCATTCAGTCCACAAATTCCTGACCTACAATGACAACTGGAGCCTGGTCATTTAGACACAGCCGTGCATACAGGCTCTGCCTCTGTGTTTATAGATGCATGGCGGTTGAATAGTAATAGCTTGCCTGCTCATTCAGATAAAACCGGTAGCTTGAGACAAATTGACGAGTTACCCTGATTCCCTCTTTACAGGGTTTCGGTGGACATATTAAAAATGTTCATATAAATATGTAGTATATATAATAATTATACATTTATTTATAAATGTATATATTAGAAATACTTTTAAAAAAATAATTGTACAAGCATGTAAATCTTATAATTTTAAATATAGATTTTTATATTTAACAGTTTATGTATTTTTCACTGGGGTTCTATAACAATGAAATATGTTAATATAAATTATAAATAATAATTATTTAATCATTTTCCAGTAATGCAAATCATTATTTATAATTTTATATTGTTATATATATATATATATATATATATATATATATATATATATATATATATAATTAGCTAGAAATGCACTTTGATTGCAGATAATAAATTGATTGCAGTCAAAAATTGATTGGTCAATAGGTGTGGGAACCCTGTTTGCAGTATTGCTTTTATTTTGAATGAGTTGGCAATTCGTTTCTAATCTCCTTTTTTTCTAATATAGCTGCTGATAATCCATGCATTTTTCTAATCACAGCAGTAATTGCTTAATGTTTATATTAAGCATTGCATGCTTACATAATGTGCATGTTTATAAACACAATGCATTTGCATTTGAGATCCCTGCTAACCATATGCTGAGCATGTAATATGAGCCACATCATGCAACATCACATGACCCTTTAACGTCAGCACTTATGCAGGGCTTTTCTTGAATGTTACAGAACCGTTTCTTGTTTAGATGCAATGTAGTGCTTGTATTGTGTTGTTCATGATCCCCAAAACTGTGATCGTTTTAAAGATACAGCATCCAAACAGCCTATTTTGGCTGCTTTTTGCATAATTAGCATGTAGATGTGTTGTTATAATACCTATTCTGTTGTTTCATGGCCTAAACATGGTTTCTTTCTTTATTTAGGCAATTTGCTACAAGATCCAATCGCTCCTACCAACTCATCATGCCAGCACTATGTCTGTAAATCGTGTAAAGGTAAAAAGATGATGATGAAACCCTCGTGCAGCTGGTGTAAAGACTACGAGCAGTTTGAAGAGAATAAGCAGCTGTGCATATTGGTGGACTGCTACAGAAAGCTCTGCGAGTACATCGCAGATTCTCCTCTCGCCCAGCACATTTCAAGTACTGTGGGAGGGTCCCCAGACATCTTGGCTCTGTTGAATGAGGGCCTGTCATTGGACAACAGGCAGGGGGAGGAGTCACTCTCCCTAAACTTGACAAACCAGTCCCCTACACCCTCGACCTCAGAAACGCTCCCCGATCAGGGCCAGTCCCCATCGACAGAGATCAAGGAGCAAGACCTCAGTCCTCTAGGGGTGAATGGTCTCCAGGACTGCAATGGCTTGACCAATGTGGAGGAGTTGACCGCCAGTTTACCTTCGCTAGAGGCCAGTGTTCCAGACTCAGTGGAAAGCGGGGGCGATGCAGTGAAACAGGAGAGTTTCACAAATGAGATCCCCGTGTGCGAGGCAGTGGCAGCTGCTGGCGAGGAGCTTTGTACCAGCACCATGGACATTTGTGGCTTTGGCGAGGATATTAAACATGATGGCGGGACTCTCCTCTTGAGTGTAGAGGAAGTGCTCAGGACTCTAGAACCAGACCACGTCGCCCAGGATGAGTGTCCTGCGATATTGCAGGCGACTCTCGAACCTTCGGCGAACTTGAATGGACCATTTACATCGATCAACACTGCTCAGCAGCTTCCCTCTCTGCCGCAAGGCTCGCAGGAGGTACTCTCGCCCCAGCACCCGATGTCCCAAAAGAATCCGCAGCATTTGGGAATATCCTGTTCCGCGGTGACGCCCAGAATGCCACGGTCCAACCGGAAGCGCTCACGGTCAGAAAGCGACAGCGAGAAGATTCAACCCGTACCCATTTCTACCTTCATCCGTGGCCCCACGTTGGGTGCCTCCGCCCCTGTTCCAGTCAAATGCGAACCTAAATCTCCCACTCAGACTATCCCCCACATGGCGGCGGTGCCCAACGGTGGCGGCCTTTCTAAGGTGGGCAAGGCTTTACTGGTGCCTGCTAAAACTGTCAAAAAGACCATTGACAACCATGGACCCAAAAAGGCATACACTAAGTCCAAACAGGGCACTCCGAAGTCGAAGGAGAAGACGAAAGAACGGATTCTCACTA